>QKWP01000154.1:0-14618 GCA_003550325.1 Gigaspora rosea | reverse complement strand
AAAGAAATGAAAGAGATATGTAACATTTTCAGTTTTGTCTTGAATTCAAAGGAAGATGTTTATTAACTTCTTTTAAAATGAGCTCATGACTATAATCATGCATTTCAAAAGTGAACATTTCAATGATTCTTTCCTTTGCTTCTTGAGAGGATAAAATATAGTCAAGTGAGGATGTTCTATCAGTTCGGGTATTTGTCAAAAAAATCCGTTTTAGGATTATATTACCAATTAAACCGCTCAAAAAAGTTGTTAAGGAATTCATTTGTATGCTTGAACCCATATAACTGGCTTGAAAAAAACCACCTGCAAGGAATATACATATTGATACGAAAAATATTATCCGAAAACAAAATCGCTGTGCGGTGGCAATCTTGGTATATTCTGCATCTTTTTCATCATCCTCTTGTTCTGTCGTTTTCTCATACTCTCTTCCATGATTACCATTGCCCATATGTTGTCGTATTAGTCGAAGAAAGAATGTGCCCATTATCGAAATTATAAATAAAATCGAAATGATCCATGAGAGTATTAGGTATCCTAAAGGTAAATACTTTTGTTCTTGATTTACATAATGTGTGACTGCTAGAAAAAGACTTGGAAGCGTGATATAATTTAAAAAAAAGTTGATATATAGCATCTTTTTGTAAGAAAGATAACAATTTAACTTTCGGTTGCGTATTATATTGACAATGGACAAGAGTGCTGAGATAACACATGTAATAAGGATTATTATCAAGAAAATCTCATAACTTTGGTTATAACTGCAAGAAACAGAAACTTTACAGTTTATATTTAGATTAATATAAAGGGAAATAATAATCATTGCATAAGCGCAGTATATAAAATCTAAGGAATGATTGAAATAAATGCTTATAATTGAAGGTTTGGAAGGGTTTGGTTGATTTTGTAAGGAAGAAAGAAGTACTCCTCCGAATAAAGACAAAAGCGATAAAAAATGATCATTATCAGGATCAAATGGTCCATCATTAGTTTTACAATTCCAACCACTTTGGCCTCCGTTCTCAAAACTAATATTAAAATAACTACATTTCATATGTTGAAAAGTACGCATGCTAGCGTTCTTATAAGCCAAATCATAAGTTAAACCACATTTCGTATTTTGAAAGAAATAGAGCTAATGTCTGCCATATCGACTAGTAAATTGAAATATTGATCAAGGAGTCAATGAAATATCAAGCCTTATCATTATCAACTGTTGTTTATATAAGAGCTAGCTTTTTATTTTTACTGTTTTTGTCGATTAAGTATTTTTAACAAAATTGCTACAAATAGTTAACAGGACCAGAACTAGTGTTATCTATCTATCTATATTATTTAATTTTGAGCGCAAAATGTGATCTGAGCGTGGGAAAGCCTTCAAAATTCGGTAATTATTATAACATTTTCTAATATTTCAGAGTTTGCATTCAATTTTATTTGGTTACCAGTATAACGTCATTGATTATTCATAATATTTTTTGCAGTGTAGACGTAGTTTCTATAGCGGTTATTTTAATTTACTAATTTATATTATTATATTATTAATCTATTCTTATCTATCTATCTATCTATCTATCTATCTATCTATCTATATTATTTATTTAATCTATATATTTTTAATCTTATATATATTTAATTTTGAGATCGTGCACTTTACGTTTTTGATTGGTCGAATCTAGAAAACGTGAACTATGCGTGGGAAAACTTCGGATGATTGGATTATAATTAAAAATATGAAGTCGGGTTATGATAATGCGTTTTACAGGAATGGAGTGCATGGTTAAGCGGCGTGTGAATGTTTCTGTACAGCTCCATGCTGTTGATTAGATTTTTCTATGATGACTTATTTATCTATTGTATGAGAGCTGTTTACCAAACATCACTTTAACAGGTTTTGTCTCGATAACAAAAAAATGTCGTTTTATTATCTTTCGAAATTGCACTATCTAAATATGTTATGAGACTGTATCGGTATTTACCGAAAATAGATATGAATGTCAAATTTTTTAATATCTAGATAATTAAAATTTAATTGTAAATCTGATGTCTATGAGCTTGCCAGAGAAGCTATTTTTGGGGCATGATATCATATATTACGAATCTAAAATCAAAAAAAAACTTTGGGTTTGTGTACCTTACCGTTTTTGATTGGCCATATCAAAAAACTGTAATCAGAATATGGGAAAATTTTGAATTAAAATTACTAATTAAAGTTACTTAAATTATGACATTGCGACATTTTTATATTATAATAAAAAAAAAATATCATATATTACGAATTTGCGGGTTTTTGCTTTTCAGCCTATAACGATTCCTATTTACTGCGACATTTTGTTCATTTTTAATATCATTGTTTTGTAATCAGTCTATAATTTATAAATTGTTTTCAAGTGGATGTATGTATGATTAATTGATTTTTCGTTTTGCATTACATCTGAAAAATTCGGTCAGTCAGGATTTTTTTAATTTACTGTAAATTAATAGTATAACAGATAATGTTACATCTAGAATTAAGTTACGGTTTTTTTTCTTTTTTTTTCTTTTCTTAATGTAAACAAAAAAAATAATATTCACATCTAAATTAGGCCACACACAAAGTTGATTTTCGTTTTGCATTGCATGGAATCTGAAAGCTTGGGTTGGTCAGTCGGATTTTTTGGTTTTTTTTTCGATTTAATGCAAACCAAAGAATAATATTTACATTTAGGTTAGAACATGCAAAGTTGATTTTTCATTATGCATTACAAGGAATCTAAAACCTAGGTCAGTCGGTTGGATATAGTATATTTTTTTTATTATTTTTTATTTTCTTTATAATGTTCACATCTAAGATTAGGCTTCGCAAAGTTGATTTTTCGTTTTGCATTACATGGAAACTGAAAACTTGGGTTGGCCGGTCGTTTTTTTTTAATTTACTGTAAATCAATAGAATAATTTTTACATCTAAGATTAGGCCATGCTAATGATGCCTGACAAAACTCACGTGACCTGACGAAACATAATATTTTCGTCATTTCGTCAGTGACGAAAATATGACGAAACTTATGGTTTCGTCAGGCGAAATAGTTTCGTCAAGCATCTATAGGCCATGCAAGGTTGATTTTTTGTTTTGCATTACATGGAATCTGAAACCTTGGGTCAGCGGATCAGATTTTTTTATTTTATTTCTTTTTATTATTTTTTTATTTTTTATTGTTTATTTTTTTTTTTCTATACTTTTTTTAATTTAATTTATTTTTTATTTTTTTTATAATGTTCACATCTAAATTTAGGCCACATAAAACTAATTGTTCGTTTTGCATAACATGGTGTTCCAAAATTCCAGTCGGCAAGTAAGATTTTTTTTTTTTAATCTGCTACAAATTAATAAGCTCATGTTCACACATAAGGCTACGCAAATGGCAAAAATGGGAAATTAAAATTTTATTTTTTTGGAAAAAATGGGTCGGAGGATTATGCAAACCGAAAAATTAACCTTCGTAGACTTAGGCACGCAAAGTTGATTTTTAATTTTGCGCAAAGTTAATTTTTCGTTTTGCATAACCTACCAACCCAATTTTCCCAATTTTTTTTTTTTTAAATTCCTATTGCGCCAATTATTACATTTTTTACCATTTAATTTTTCTCCATTGTCACCCGATGATGACCTTAATTTTCCGGAATTACCGATAGGTCTGATAAAAAAAAAAAATTTCTGGTTCCATGTTATGCAGACCGAAGAATAAACCTTGCGTGACCTTAGATATGGATATGAATTAATTTAGCCACGCAATTTTTTCTTTTTAAAAAAAAAAAAATCCGACCCGCCGACCGGAATTTTGAAATACCAGTTATGCAAATAGAAAAATTAACTTTGCGTGGCCTTACATGGAAACTAAAACTTGGGTCGGTCAGATTTTTTTTTTAATTTACTGTGAATTAATAGAATAATTACAATTCTGTATAAGATGGATGGCGCGGTGCGCCACCCATCGCACTAGTATACTATAAATTATAAATTGAACTTTCATTTACTGAAATACGAAAACGTCTCAGCAAAATATACTTCAACAAATTTAAAAAGATAGATCTAGTCGAATTTGACGAACTTTAATAAAGATAAAAATTATAAATTATTACCCCATTTTAAATAAATTATCTTAATTAAATTGATACGAATAAAATAAATCTGAACAATTTATTAATTTTCCGGCTTTATTTATATTCAACTAAACTAATGCAGATATAGTATAATTCTTTTTAAATCTATGCATCGATCAATAAGGTGATCTTTACATATATAAATATCAGTTATTAATAAATAAATATATAAATAATAGTCCGATCTCCGATGAATATTATTACATCTGATTTCATCTTATTCGTGTTAGTTTGTTAATATATAGTTTCATTAGCTTCATTTTGCTCACACCAAATATTTGCATAAACACTTAAGCATCAAGTTATTTGAAATCAGCAAGCAAGTTTGTATTTATTTACTTTCATTTTACTTAAGTTGCATTATGTGAACAGTATAGAGATCAAACTAATCATTAATTTCATGTTAATATAATGGGGCTTCAGAGTTAATTTATTTTGAAAATAAGTGGATGTTTTGAAATTTCGAAATCAGAAAATGAAAAAGGGGTTATCCGGAGATATAAAATCAAACTTTTTTGATGTATATCATACCTTATTATATAAACAGGCTTTCAAATAAAAATAAATAGGATTTATAGATCGCTGATTGCAAAATTAACGTAGTATACAGTTTGTTTACATAGTTTTGTTCTAATTCGGTACTTCTGTACTTTTCTTGTGTTTTCCATATTTGTTTTTTCCTTTTTTTTTTTGGATTTTTTTTTTTTATATTGGATTCGTACCAAGCACGTGATGTATTATTAAAAAAAATTTTGACGGAAGTGCATTTATTAGATGAATTAAGATAACTGAAACATAGTTGTATCAGGATATAACGAACTCGAAATTAAAAATTTTGTATTGCTATAGCTTAATATAAAATATGCCATTAGCTCTTGTGAGAACACGGTAATGTTTTATAATGAACCTTTTTTTCTTTCAAACTGTCAATTCGTTATAGAAAAAACTGTCTGGATCACATTATTAAATGCATTTAGAAATTTATAATTTCGAATAACGTCCATTAACATTTCATTTTGCAAACTTATCAATGGAAAATAGTTAAAATGGACTGTCGATTCTGAAAGATAAAAGCTCATCAACTATGATTTGAAGTATAATGCCATTCTTAATTTATGGTAGTTATTCATTGATGTATCACTTTTTTAAATTTTGATTGCATATTACATACATTTTTTCTTCAATACATGTACTTATGGATTTGCTCGAAAAGGATAAAGGACGTTTTGATAAATAGAGGTACAATAACAAGCTAATATCCTAAAATAAATTTACCTATTCAGTATAATTTGATATTCAAATATTAGGTGGCTATTACTTTTAAATTCTTTTTATTGGCAAGATAAAAGAACTACACGTATTAAGCAAGAAGAAGATAATTTGGGATCGCAAATTTGCCAAAATTAAATTTTATAAAGTTTTTGCGTTGCACATTAAACAACTGAATATAGGGTCAACAAAAAATTTTGGAAATTGATAAATGCATTCCTTTTTTAAATAATAATAAATGATAATATAAATTTTCATTAAATTCGAGTCAAATATTGTTATATTTGTTATTAATAAAAAATGAATAAGTCATGTTCTTGCAATAATAATAATAAAATAATTAAAAATGTGATATGTTTTGTAAAAATTAAGTAATAGCTATTATTTGAAATATTCATAAATATTTGAATGTATTAACCAATATGTAATAATTCACATTTTTATTTTTTAAATACAATTCTTTCATTAGCCAATAAATTCATAGGATTAAATCGAAATGTCTTTTTTTAATTCATAAAGTCACATGTCAATTAATAAATAACATAAATTGATAAATGGCATAGCCTTAATATTAGTGAAATAGTAGTCTACCAAAATTTAATATACTTATGGGAAAATTTGATGCAAAGATACAAGCAGCCTTGTAATGCACAGTAACCTTTAGTCTTTTCCTCATGCAACTGTAATTCGTTAAAAACATTTTTTGTGCATATAGACAGTATATGCATTTAAGTCATAAGAACCATTTTCATGCTAATAATTAACTAAAATGTTTTGTACATTTAATGAGTATATACAATTAAACAACAACAATTAGACAATTTCGACTGTACTTGAAGTTTATTGATTTCTTTTACAACCAATTAATGGCCAGTAATCTGCAAATTTAACCTTTAATTTGTAAGAAAAAGACATTAAACATAGATAATATTGAACATAATTGACTGATAGCTCAATCCTAAAAGAGCCCAAATGAATAATATAAATTAGAATCATTAGAGGAAGAGAAAGAATTATTGAGTAAAGAAAATGTATTGCTGTAATTAACGGACGAATTGCTATTTGGCATTATGTAATTGGTATCAATATCTACTTGGTTGAGAAAGAAATCGGTTTGGATTGATTGAGGTTCTTCAATAATGTAAGAAGGAATGAATGTGCTAAATTGATATTCAGTTGAAGTGTGACCCTGTTCGATACTTGCGGCTTCATCGAAGTTGTAATTGATCTATTAACTGTTCTCGGCCCTCTTTTTTTTTGATTTAACATAAATACATTGACGATTATGTGATGCACAATTTGTGCAATTAACTCCTTCGGAGCACTTTAGGTGTTTTTTTTGACATTTAGTACATGCCTTTGTCGCGTAAGGGCCTCTTCTTCGTTGGCTTGAATAAGACATGACCAGATAAAGTATTTTACAAGTAAAATGTTATAAATAATAATAAACTGATGCTAATAATAGACTGAAATATTTGGTTTATTAAAAGTTATTATAAAAATAATTATTTGATATTTGATATGAAAGGAATAAGCCGAGCTTTGAAATATTATAAAAACGAGAATGTTCATATTTATATAAAAAAAAAAGAAGGTATGTATAAATAAAAGTTTTGAATGCGTAAGATACAGTACAATTAAACAAAGATCATCAAAAAAATAATCGACATTTTTTATCTCAAAATTGTTTTTGGATATAATTCAAAAATCGTTATTGAAAATCGTCAAAATATAACCAAATGTCGTATGAATTCAAAGTGCCGTATGAATTCAAAGTACCATATGAATTGAATTTGAAATTCTATATCAATAAGTAACTGCGCGACGTTGTCACGCAAAACCAGGAACGGAAAGTGGATTTTCAGCGAGTTACAGGTTAAACCAGTTTTGCATAAGTTTCTGTTGTTTTTTTTTTTTTGCATGCGATACAGTAGATCAAAGCCTCATAGAGTATGTATTGTACAAATATAGAAATACATTCAGAGTCACAAGGATAGATTAACCAATCAGATACCAAAGAGACACAGCATTTCGGTAAACCATACATACACTACGTACTTTGTACTCCGTTCCTGGTATAATTAAATTTTTGATACTGCCGCCATGACTATAATCAATGTATATGTAATTAACAAGTATTTTCGTGATGGACCATTTTGCAGAAATTTAGATGGAATTCCTTTACATGCGATGAAATCTTCAGGAGACAAAGAATATTGTATACATGCAGTTTACATTAATACTTTCTAAAAGAAGAAACTATTTGTGAGATTATTTCTTGCATAAATAGGAATACTGTGTTTATTAAATCGAATATAATTAAGGAAATCAGCTGATTTTGAATAAAATATCGGTTGATAGTGTAAATTAGACCGAATAGGCCAAATTTAAGCATAATCTTCATTAAACCTGCAAAGTTCTTATAATGCAATATTTTAATTGTTCACATATGAAAAATCCAATTATAAAAACTTAGTTAGGCCATATAAAGTTAATTTTTTGGTTCTCATAACCCGGCCGGGTCATATTTTGGAAATTTTTTAAAAAAAATTTTTTATATGTTTTAATAGTCGAGTGGGATTTCAAAAAAATTTTTTTAAAAATTTTATAAAATTTTATATATAAAATTTTTAAATAAAAGTTCGGCCGGCCGGGTTATTTTTTTTGTCTCATGTTCAGTGTTGGAAATTTCAGACTCAAACATTGTTCTCATAAGAACAGTATATTAGCTACAAGTGTTCTCAAACAATTGGTTAGTGTTCTAACTAAAAAAAAACACCAATATAAGTTGTTGTTGTTGTTATTATAGCAAATTGAAATCCCTTTATCAAATTTAAATAAAAATTTTTATCAATTTTTGGTTTTAGCATAAAATTATATAGCAAATTATTATTCTTATGAGAACAATATTATTATTTTACTGTTCTCAAAAAATTTTTTAATAGTGAACAGTAAAAAATTTATACAGTTCACAAATTTATAATAGTTTTCTTATGAGAACTCTGAGAACACTAATTTCCTACACTGCTCATGTTATGAGAACCAAAAAATTAACTTTATATGGCCTTATAAAAGGACAACTATTTTTCATTAAGAAATATAAATAAAATTGCCATGAAGAAATACTGTGGCCTTTTGACCATTATGTAGATCATTTATCATATGATTTTAGTGGGACAACAAGGTTAAAAATGTAATGCTAAGGGAGCTTTTTATATAATTGTATTGATTAGTAAGAAATGATTAAGTTGCGAATATAATATCAAATAATCAAGAAGTTTGAATTATTTTTTATATATTGCAAGTGTAAGTGGGAGCACTGCTAGCACCCCTTTAGTGATCATATTTATGATTTCAAAATAGTTATATGTTTAACTGACTTAGTAATGCTGAAGGTTTGATATAAATTAGAGAGCTTCTAATATAATTTTTAAGAAGAGATCAAAGGATTTCTCAGGTATGATATCTATATGCTACAGAGAATGATTTTGACAGAATGATTTTGAATATTTTATTGGTTCATTCACTAAAAAGAGTGATAATACAATATAAATAGTTGGAAGTTAGTTTGTATTGATATTGTTATAATTTTTATAATAAGATATAGTAAATATTCTTTTATAGAACTTAATTGCTATTCCAATAACTGCAGTATATGGTTAAGGTCATATGAGTTTGCATTAGAATTTTCATGATTTCTACTATGATATATAAAAAATTCTGTTACATAACCTACTCCTATTCTGGTGACCACAAATAATTAAGATTAATTTGTAATAGAATTGTTTTTTTCTATGTAGTTAAGTTTAAATTAGTTTGCATTAGAGTTATTGTAATTTCTATCATGAGTTACTATAAGAATTTTTTACAAAGCTTACTTGCAATTTTGGTGACTATAGTATATGGTTAAGTTTGTTTGTACTGAAATTATTATATTAGAATTATTGTAATTCTACTATAAGATACTGTATTATAAAACTTGTTATTTTGGCACTATAAAATTGGTTAAGGTTGAGGGAGTTTGCACCTAAAATCATCTTAATTTTATATGATTAAGGATAGTAAGCTTGTATTAAAATTTTAATTTTATCATTACTGTTACAGCACTTGCATTCTAGTTTGTATTGATTTTATCATCAAAAGTTACTATTCTATTTGATTGTTTACATGATATCCCAATTAATAATTTTTTGTAATAAGAAATCTATTAAAGCCCTTTTAAATTTCTGAATATTTCTAAATTTCCTGAATACTTATTTCTGATTTCTCAGTTATCTCTTAAACCATTTGAAATTCAAGGCAAATTTGCCCTGAATTTACTATAAAAATATCTCTATCTATTTTTTTAAAATTAATATATTTAGATAAAAATTTTTTTGATAAATTTTGGAAATAAAGATTATATTTTTTTAAAATTTATATTTAAATTATAGAATAAAAAATTTTAACTTGCTTATAAGCCAAAAATATATAAATTTTAAAAAAATTTTAACCAAAAGAATAATTATTCTAATAATCATAATATATGAGTTGTATTGGGCAAACCTTACTTACTATTCTTGTAACTATGAAAAGTACTTAGGGTGTGTTCGGTGTCTGAAATTCAATTTTTAAATTAGTTGCAGGCTGCAACTAAATAAAAAAAAATAGTTGCGGATTATAAGAATTTATAAAAATTTAGTTGCACGTATAAGCGTTTAATTAAAATCTATAAGTAAAATTTGCAAATTTATGTGCGGAATTTGCATATGCACTTCAGATTTTGGTTGCAGAAATTTAAAATTTGTTGCAGTCCGCAGACTCCACAACCCAATTTCAGACACTGGGTGTGTTAGTTTGCATTGAGATTAACATGATTTATTCATAAGTCACTGAAAAAATTATATTAAAAACTTGCTTGCTATTCTGATTAAATGAGTTTATATTAGCATTATTATAACTTTTATTTATTGTTGGTTATTGTAGACAAATTCCATTACCGAATTACTCATTATTCCAGTGACCTTAATTTTTAGTTAATATTGGGTTAGTTTGTACTAAAATTACCATGATTTCTATTGATTATTGTAAATCATTCTTTTACAGAACTTGTCATTCCAGAGATCACAATATGTGGTTAATTTGTATTGGAATTATCATACACTCTACTTTAAATAATTTTATTACAGAAGCTACTCACTATTTCGGTGTTAAGGTAAGTTAGTTTGCATTGGAATTGTTATAATTTTATCATGAATTAAAAATTCTGTTACAAAACTTACTCGCTATTCTGGTGACTACAATATTGGTTAAGGTGAATTAATTTGCACATAAATTACTAAAAGAATTCTGTTATAGGACTTACTGCTATTCTGATTAAGATGAGTCAACATTGGAGTCATTATTTTTTTATTGAGTTTTAAACAAAATTCTGTTGCTGAACTTATTATTCTAATGAATATAATATGTAGTTAAGCTCGAGTTAGTTTGCATTAAAATTGTCATGATTCCTTTTCATTGATTTCTAGTACTGTAAAAGTTCTGTTGCAAAATTTATTATTATTCTTTGAACACACAGCATGCGATTTACCAATGCATGTTATTAGTGTTATCTATATCTAAGTTAATAATATATAAGATATGTAGAATGCATAACACACAATAGTTAATTGAGTTTAATATTATTATGTAGAAGACTGTGAATGTCATAGTCAAGAAATAACTTTGGATATCTTGATTTCACAATATATAGTACATTATTACTATAAAGTTTTGGAAGATAAAGTTTACATAGCAATGTATACATCTTACCGTATGTGTCCAAAATTAAGCTACCTTTTTTGGCCAAAAAATTACACAAAAAATTGTAAAGTAGCTTATTTTTGAAATATAGTTATTTTTGAAAAAATTGAAAAACGTACTAATAAAAAAGTTATCCAAATGACACCAAATTTTTTACTTTAGGTGTATTTTGATACGCTGAACAATTTTACTTAATTGAATTTTGAAGTTTACTTAGTAGAAAAAAAAGATTTATATGTAGCAACTGCTAACGAATTTTTTAAGATTTTTAAAAAAATCAGGGGTAGCTTATTTTAGGTAGTAACTTATTTTCGGACATATATGGTATTATGGAATCAAAAGTCATCGAACTTAAAAATCTTATAAATGCAACCTGAATACGATAAAAAAATTTGGGGCATAATCAGAACGAATTGATAATCCGCGCACACAATTTATATAGCGCACTAGAATTATAAAATTTTTATATGAAAATTTTTTCTATTTTAGTCTAAAAGAAAATGTGGAGGATCACGAGTAAGAATCCAACCAATAAATAAAATGCCTAACGTTTGATAATACATGTCATTACTACTACATACTCAAGTGCCATAAAATGTGTCACAAATTATAATCAAAAATCAATTTACAGAATTGGCACAATGATAAATAACCACGTTTGAGATTTCGGTCAGTTCAAGAAATGAAAAATTGAACGCAGTAAACTCACGTGAGATGAATCATTGCTGTTATTTGTCAAAAAAAACAAAGCAAATTTGCAAATATTTACTTAAAAAAATACAAAGCCCTATATTTTTTCTCTATAAATACAACACGAATTCGATAAAAAATGTTTTGGGGAACAGCATCAGAACTGATATGTAACGCTCAAGCACTAGCACAAGTACTATATAAAAATGTTGGAATAACAATTTCCTTTTTGGATAAAATGGGCAATGTGGCGGCTCACGAGGATACACCAAAGCATTAATTAACAAATCGAAATTCGTAAATTTAAACAAACTTAGAAATAACCAGAAAATACCTAAAAATAAACATCAAGTAAAATGTTAATGTCATTAATGAGATTTATAAAACTTTTTAAGGTTGTTATTAATTTAGCCAAAAATTTTATAATATGTAGTACAAAATGCTCTTTTTATAATAGTAAAATTTTAATAAATAAAGTATTTGTTTTCCTTAGTTGGCTCAAATTTCTCCTGTTACACAAAATGATTAATTCTGATTGGTTGAATCTATGTTTACAATCCTGATTGGTCGATCACCTAATTTCATATGATCACAACAGAACGTGATCACCATTAAAAATGATCTACGTTCAACTAATAGTAAGCTCAATGCTTACTATTGATCATACTGAGAATAGCAATATTCGCACACAAGATAATTTTATATTTATTTCATTCTTGGAGCTTATAAGGGTTAATTCGATACAATCAAACCCAGAATTAAATATATAGATGACAACTGAATCGATATATTTTTGATATTGGTAACGTATATATAACTTATTGATTAGTCTCATTAAAACAATTTGCAGTTATTCTGTAATGAATGATCTTATTAAAGACCAAGACTGGACTGCTCTAAAGGATAATGCAATTGTTGCATAATCATGACATTAATTATAATTGTCATAATTTTAGAACAGGGTTAAACCTGAGTTGCGAAATAGTGAAACCACTTTGTAGATCGCGTTAGAGTGAATTAGATCGGGTTAGGGTGAAATCCGCGATTTATTATATTTTTTATTATATAAAAGCGGATTTCACCCTCATGTGATGATCATAGCAGGTTTCACTATTTTACAACTCAGGTTTCACCCTGTCGTATAATTTTTACATAGCTTTTTCACAAGCCTAGATCACGTTTAATACATGATCTAATTTATCTATTAAAATCACGAATAACTGCCAATCACTGTGCATTTTGTCGATCAAATGTGCATTTATTTATTGTTTTCTAACTAACTATATCTAATAACTGATATTAGGGGGTTACATAAAAAAATCTTTTTATTATTTATAATTCTTAGTAAAAGTACTATTTAAAAAATCCTACTAATTTTCAAAATACACCACTTATTTATTATAAAAGCCTTATTTATATAACTTCAGTAACTTTATTTCGTTCACACCAATTATTTGGATAGGCACTTAAGCATCAAGCTATTTGAAATTAGCAAACAAGTTTGTATTTATTTACTTTCATTTTATTTAAGTTGCATAAACAATATGAATTATAGAGATCACCAATTCATTATTAATTTCATGTTAATATAATGGGGTTTCTGAGTTATTTTAATTTGAAAATAAGTGGGAATTTGAAAGCCCTATTTTTTGTTTAGAATTTTAAAATCAGAAAATGAAAAAGAAGTTATTCGGAGATAAATAAAAAAATCTTTTTTTGATGATATATATGATATCCAATTATATAAATAGGCTTGCAAATAAAAATAAATAGGATTTAATATGTCACTAATTTAATTCGAAATCAGAAACATGATCCTAAGGTCTGAAACCCCTAATGTATAAACAAAAAAACAGCATTAACATTAATAAACTAAGATGTTTAAATTAATAATTCAATTTCATAAATATTTAATGCTTCTCATTTCATTCGAAATATAAAATCATAAGTTATCAACATTATCCAAACTATTGTCACATAATACAACTTTCTGGACATAATTATTAAACCAAAAAAATAATTCTAAAATAATATAAAACTTATTTAAAATATTGCGTTTTAAAACATTTATCATCCCTAGGTAAGTCTCATCCCATGAACTATAATATTTGAAAATTAAACTTGACATACTAGGGTGTTTTAAAAAGAATTTTATTTTATTTTTCTGATTTATAATTTAACATAGTAAAAATGCTATTTAAAAAATTCTACTTATTTTCAAAATATGACACTTATTTGTTAATTACATCAGCAAATTTATAATAGCATAATTTTATGTAAGATCTTACGAACCGTAATATAAGCAAAATATTACGTAAAATATTTCAAAATATTTTGAAAAGTAAAAATGCTATTTAAAAAATTCTACTTATTTTCAAAATATGACACTTATTTGTTAATTACATCAGCAAATTTATAATAGCATAATTTTATGTAAGATCTTACGAACCGTAATATAAGCAAAATATTACGTAAAATATTTCAAAATATTTTGAAATATCAAACTTTCGAAATATTACGAAAGTAATTTCAAAATATTTTGAAATATATTAAAAATATTTCAATCCTCTTTCAAAATATTTTAGGACTAGGAAACCAAGCAGGATCAGTAGATCTATAACCTGGATCGCGCAATAGACAGACATTTCGAAATAGTTCGAAATAGTTCAATGATGTTCAAATTCTGTACTACAAGATCAGATTAGATCTTTTGTTTAATCTTCTATTTTGTTTTTTTT
>QKWP01000153.1:410357-471443 GCA_003550325.1 Gigaspora rosea | reverse complement strand
AGATGTCCTAACCATATTAGAAGCTATTATGTTGGTAAACATTATCAAAAGTATTATAAAAGGAAAATAGATACTTAATTTTTGGTACTTTGATTTTTATATGGATGAATAGTATATAATATCAGGTGTGACGATGTGATTAATTTTTTGTCGTCATTTGATTTGATTATAAAATTTAAAAATGGTGAGTTCTAGCTATATAATTTTTGGTACCCTGATTTTTATATAGGTACTAAAGAGATGATATAGAATATAGGTTTACAGAGACGTGAAAAGGGAAAGATGACTATTTTTGTACCTAGGGTACCGAAAAAGTGTCCCAGAAACCTTCTTTATGCCCTACTTGCATATAATACACCAGTACTATGTGATACACCATCGAATGGTTGAAACCAATCAAGGTTTACTATCAATCCCAAATGTGAATCTGCCTTTTCATTACAGAAAAATAACACCGAATCCTCGCTGAATGGTTCATCTTTAAAGGTTTTCCAATTTCACTATCATAAATATCACATAAAATATCATCGAAGCTTGAACGATTTACCCAATGCCGAAGACTATTCTCAAAACCTGGATGCTGGTACATGTTATCCAATTGGTGTCTAATTGGGCTGTAAGGAAAAATCAACTCTGGTCGATTTACGATCTTTCCATCTAACAACTTAAATTGCGTTAATAAATTGGTGCCGCAAATCTTGTTTTTTCTAATTTTCGAATTAGGAAATTCTATATGGGTACAACTCATAATCGACACCTAGTTTTTATGCTTAAACTTTATCACTTCTTCCTCCTTGTATAGTTTATGACATTTAGGACATGACACAAAACTAATAAATTCGTCAGACAATCCAAGTGCTTTGTTCACTTTATACTTGGATGTAGGAAAGTTGTTAAATTCAATACCACCAACTACAATTAGTACCAACTTCATAAACTTTAGAAGTGCTTCAATTGCACCTTCCGATATATTATACTGTATTTGAAGTTCATGATCCATAAAAGTATCCATGTAAATCGATTGTCGTTATGTACATTTTTGGGTTCTCGTGGCATTTCAAAATCGAGGGCCGAATAGTCTTCGAAAACATTATCACTATCGTCCGAACTTTCATCAGATTCAGTGCTAGTTTCAGAAAAGTTGTCATCTTCAGTATACACATCAAGTGCTTCATCAAACTCATCTTCAACTGCCGAATTTGAACCAAACTCTTCACCTGCTGAATGTTCGTAATCAACATTAAAAGACATTACCCTATTTAACGCTGGATTTCTGACTCTGGGCTTAAAAATATATTCGTTCACATCAGATTCGTTCACATCAGACACTGGAGTATTAGTAACTTCTTCAATATCTTCAATTTCTTCCATTAAATCTTGTGAAGAACTTGGACCACCCATTTCTTCTTGTTCTTGTAACGATAATGCTGAACTTTGTCTTTTTGGTGGTTGTTGTATCTTACTTTCATAAGCAACTTTCGTTCTATAATTGACAAGCGATCCCTTGCACTTATCGCAATTACATATAACCTTTCTTCTTTGTTTTGTATTTTTTCGGGGTGGTTTTGATACACCTTCTTCATTTAATAAAAATGAAAGCGAGCGTTTTCTTGATGACATATTAATAATTAATAAAGATGGAATTTGCAAAAGACAATAGCTTTTTTCTAAACGAAAATTGATGATTTTTATACAATTTTTCTAAATGAAAATTTTTATACAATTCAATATTGATTATTTTTATTCAGTATTATAAAATAACAATACAAAGAGCAATTATGTCAAAAATCAACCTTCAAAAAATACGAACAATGCATGATTTGATTATTGCGATTTGCAAATTGATAGATCACTAACAATCGCTTGAACAATCACCTGATTGTTGACCGATTGCTTCGCAATATTTTTAAATATAGTCAATGAAAATACCATATTTATATTGAATTTTTAGCAAAAAAATACACTTTACAATCTTTTACAATCATGCAATCAGATAACAATCGAGTATGCGATCTAAACATTTGATCAAAAGTATGTCAATTCAGATAACAATCGAGTATGCAGATCTAAAAATTTGAACAAAAGTATATCATTTTGCAAAGCGTAATAATTAGTCCCTGATGACAAAACATATTAGCAATATATTAAAATAATTTAGTTCTTATTTGCGAACAATACATAATTAAATCACTTGTTTCAGCAAATAAAAAAAAACCATTGTTTTCGGTATATTAAAAATTTAATAAAAAATTCGATAACATTAGAACTATTACAGTATTATGCAGGATTAAATTAAATTTTGTTAATTGTTTAATTTTTTTTACACGATTTGTCTAACTTGATTGTTTTGATTGTATAAGATTCGATCGATTGAATAAGATGAACTTAATTAATCATAGACCCGATCGATTACTGTAGAATGTATAAAATCAGGTCATTCGAATGTCTATCCCGTGATCAAGAATTGATCACAAATATAATGCTATATTATACCTCTGCCATAAGTTTCAATTATGTCAAAGATTTAAACAAATTGTAAACAATACAGTTGCATATAAAATCAGAGATCAAATGAAATCTATAAAAGTAAAGACTTTTCTCTACGAATTATTTTTTCTGCAACTTCAATTTTTTTTCGTCACTAAACCAAACTCTTTTTTTTCGTTACTAAACCAAACTCTTTTTTTTCTTTTGAATACTTATAACCTATCTTTTTTCTTCTCAAATATTTTTTTCGATATATTTTTTTTTTCTTTACACTTCTCAAATATTTCTTCAATATATATTTTTTTTTACAATGTCAAAACGCTCAAAAAAACTACGAAAACCTTTAAAATGCGATACATCTGAAAGTCAACAACAAGAACCTATCATTATAATCGAACCTTTAATTGAAAATCCTTTACCTTTATCCGAAACTTTACCTTCATCCGAAACTTTAACAACTGGACTTCATCAAACTGGCACTTCTACAACTCGAAATTCTCCTATTCGATCTGCACCACATTCTCCCGCTCGATCTAAACCACATTCGCCCATTCGATCTTTACCACATTCTCCCGTTCGATCTTCACCACTTGCTAGACCTTCAACACCTGCTGTTTATTTGACTACTTCTCCTACAAATCAACTTTCAGTCATCCAACTTCACCTGTTATTATCTTATCACCTGAAGTAACTTCTGCTTTATCCAACTTAAAGCAAAGATATCCATCACTTCGATTACCCGAAAGGATATACAAAGAAAAACAATAAACTATTCAACGACAAAAGTCATTTGAAGAATCGGAGGCAGATTTTATAATCAATACAGTTATAAAAAATTTCGGCTACCATTTCCAACATATATGTTGGGAAATGGCAGCCGAAAGTTGTGATTAAGTTGATTATCTTTCTCATTTTTGTATTTTTTATTTTGTTAATCTTTTGTTTTTATTACCTATTTTNTGTGATTAAGTTGATTATCTTTCTCATTTTTGTATTTTTTATTTTGTTAATCTTTTGTTTTTATTACCTATTTTATAGAAAACAAAAGTTTGCATGAAGAAATTGCAAAGTTAAAGCGCAGAGTATCCGAGTTGGAGGCTGAAAACAAACAAGCCAAAGAAGAAATCGAGGCCCTAATCATAATCAACAAAGGTTTTGGCAAGAAATTGGACCTGCAATCCAAAACTGCAGAATCAACGATTTCAGAAAGCGACAAAAGCGAAAGTGAAGGTGAATTATCTGATGGTGATGATGGTAAAAGTAGTTCTGAAATACAGCCATCTTAACTAAGTGCAAAAAGGTCATTTGATCCGAAAGAAGCTTGGGTAAGTTTACTACAAATTTTTACAATTTTTAATTTTGTTTGTGATTTTCAGTTTTCTTATCTTTTATGATTAACTTTTTTTTTACGATTTTTTTCTTTTTAACAATTGATTTTTTTTATATTTGCTTACGATTTTTAATTTATTTTACGATTTTTATCTTTTCATTATTACGATTTTCAATTTTCTTTTTTTCAATTTTTAATTTTTTATTACGATTTTTTTTTATTATGCTTTATTGATTTTTTTTACGAATTTTAAAATTTTTACGATTCCATTTTACATTATTTCCTTTTAATAATTTATTTTTATCTTTTGATTGATTTTTTTTACAATTCTAACCTTACGATTTTTCGAAATTTTTTTTTATGATTTTTTAATATTTTTTTTTAACAATTTAAATTTTTTTTTCCGTTTTTTTGATTTAATTATTTTTCTTCATTTTTAATAGGCTGAAATGAAAATTTTATTAAAAACGATCCCGAAAAATTTCAACTAAAAATTGATAAAGTTTTTTTGAGCCCGAACAATAAACAAATTCTTAACAAATTAATCCCGGAGTTAGAACGATTGTTGGCGCCGACTTTCACTCCTACCCGAAAAGAGATTTGGGATTGGTTAGGTGCTTTACACTGATACCAAAGGGGCTGGCATCTGAAAATTGAGCAAGGAAAACTAGATGAAGACAATCGACGTCTTCATGCCAATAATAGGATGAGTGAAGTATGAAAATTTTATGTTATTATTTTAAAAAAACCAGTTTTCAGATTTTAGTATTTATAACTTATCTAACTTAGCCTGCAGGCTAAGTTCGGTAAGTATAAATACTAAAATCCGAAACATGACTGTTTAAATTATATTTATTTTTTATTAATGCATTTATATATTTTTTGCTTACAGAAAAAAGCACGAAGAATTAAAGGCGCACAATTGTTATATGAACGACAAGCAAAATGAATCATTAAATATGAGCAAAAAGGATTGATGAATTTACTTTCAAGGACCGAAATATACTCGCCAGAAATAAGTGAGACCGATGCTGAAGAAAACAAGAAAAGAAATGCTAATGTGTATGATTATATGTGGCGTTCTGACGAGGTAAATTGATTTTGGATCAAATTATTGCTAAATTTCAACAATCGTAGATATAATAATACTAACGATATTTTTATAGTTATGAAATTTGTTAAGAAAAACTTTGGATGAACAAGCAAAAAGATCTCAACATCTCAACAAACGAGGAAACGATTTTATGACGATAATGCGTTTTTTTAGATGTAGCTAGACCTGAAGATTTACCTGATTGGGCCTACGTTTCCGAAGAAGAAGAAGTTGCACATGATCGTATGAAAGAACAAAAAAGAAGAAAAATCGAAGAAGCATTAAAAAGCATAGAAGCGGAAAAAAGCAAAGCGGCGGAAAAAAAAAAGCGTCAGAAAAAAGCAAAGTGGCGGAAAAAGGTACAGAAACTGATAAAGGTACCGAAACTGATAAAAGCACAGAAACGGAAAAAGGGAAAGCAACGGAAAAGGGAAAGCAATGAAAAAAGGAAAAGCAACAGAAAAAAGAAAAGAACCAGAAGATGCCCCTGTGGAAAGACCAGTGAAAAGAGGCTGATTTTATAGTGACGACTATGATAAACAAGTTTTGTACTCAAGAAAACGAGAGTACAAAACCGGCGAAAGTTCAAGTATCAGTGAAATTCATGGTGCACTTAAATACACTGCGGAATATACAAGCGAAGAAAGTTCGGATAATGAGTCTGTGGTATCTGAGGAAGAGGCTCCTAAGAAGTGAATAATCTTTCTTTTTTTAAAGAAATTTGTTTTTTTGAAAATCGTTTTTTTTAGTTTTTTTTGTTTTATTTATTTTTAATAATATATTTTTTAACTATTTATGCAATAATATTTTTTAACCCCAATTTATATCGATTTTTTATTGATTTTGATGTTTAAATAAATGATTGTTATGGTTATTTTAACGATTTAAAATGAATGTAATGTTCTACTTTTAACGATTTATATACGAATAGTAAATAATTGTTATAGCTATTTTAACGATTTAAAATGAATGTAATGTTCTACTTTTAACGATTTATATATGAATAGTTATGAAATTCTATTTCGATTTTTATCGATTTTGATGTTTAAATAAATGACTGTTATGGCTATTTTAACGATTTAAAACAAATGTATTGTGTTACTTTTACTGATTTATTTACGAATGGTTACGAAAATTCTATTTCATGCCTATTTTTAGAGTGTCGAATGATTGCTTAGTGGCAGCGATTGCTGCCAAACGGCAATCATTCGACTTATAATAAAGGCAAAAAAATCGTTATACATTCGGCTTGTAAACTTATAACATTCGTTATAACGAGTGGCCATATTTCGACTAGTGTATTATTTATATAGTAATATAATACAGCTCAATCACTAACTGAAATCTTTGGTCTGCCTTCAAAAATAATTTCCCAAGTGAAAACTAAATTTCGAGCTTTTAAGTTTTGGATCTAACTTCTAAAAAATCTAAAAATAGCAAAATTAATCAAATAAATAAATAAATAAAGCACTGCGGGCCTATATTAAAATTCTAAAACTTATCTACAACTATTATTACATAGTATGTGGAAAAGCATTTATAAATTTTAATAATTTATATTATGTTTGTATGATATTGTCAATCGCTTTACTGGTTTTATACAATCAAAATATGATTGATAATATTTTTGTAAACTATCTTAAAATTGGAAATCACGAATACTTATCTCATACTTATAAACATGTTAACTATTGATTATAATATCTCTTAAAGACAATTCCCTCTATGATTATAGTCTGGATATTTCTCACGAAAATGCACTAGTGACCCTTGTCTATACCGCATGAATGTGGCTGTGCTAATTACTATAATAGATTAAAAAGAAGAATAAGAGCAAAAACTAATACTTAGCTAGAAAAGTGTAAAATTGCACCAAATATTGGCACATGTGAAAAGAATATTACTTGAGTAAAAAAAAAAATTTTTGCAAAAATTATTGGAGTTTTGTTTGAAAATAAAAAGTTTAATAGCGATAATGCAGCGATAATAGCGGATGCTAATAAGTGGTGAGATATTAATAATACTTAGTTGAGAAAAGTGTATCTTAGATCCAATATTACACATGAAATAATGACAATAAAAAAACCGAATAGCATGCCATAAAAGAAAAAAATTATATTAATAACAATAGCAATGCATAAATAAAGTAGTAATAATACTAATAATACTCAGCCAGTAAAGTGTGCTTTAAATCGATTTTTCATGTAAATAACAAAAATGCTGATGCTATCTATATAATGAAAAAAATGAATAATTATTGCATAATTATCACCAAAGTATAAAAAATAAAATAAGAAGCTTATAAATTACTTAGTTGGGAAAAGTACATTTTAGATCCAACACAACACATGAAAATAATGACAATAAAAGAATCAAATGGCATGCTATAAAAGAAGAAAATAATATTAATAACAAGAGCAATGTATAAATAAATTAGTAATACTAATGATACTCGATCAGTAAAATGTGCCTTAAATCGATTTTGCGTATAAACAAAAAATGGCGATGCTATTTATATAATAAAAAAATAAATAATTATTGGCTTCATCCAAAGTATAAAAAATAAAATAAGAAACTTATTAATTATGCGCCTCTCTGATAGGATAATTATTTCAAAAATCTGTAGTTTAAATTATATTAATTAAACATCTCTAGAAGCTATAAAAAGAGCATATTTTAATCATAATAAATTTAAACTTTTCATACCTTAAAGTTTGGTCGCATTTATATAATATTTTCTATCAAATAATGAAACATATAAAGCTTTCCTATAGAACTAATTTTAAATAATATTTCTTATTCTGAAACTTTAGACATAAAGGCTCTAGATGCTCTTGATTCGATTTTTAAAAATTCATTACCTCTAAACTACAAGTACTTTGTAGAATCATTTAAAATGATCCTCTCACATGAATTTTTAGGAGCCTGCGAAAAACCCTTTGAAGCAAAATTTTGTATAAATAATGCTACAATCAAAGATACTAAAACATGGTTTTAGCAATTTATGGCTTACATAAAATAACAATGCGAGAAACTCAAGGATGCACTATTAAGGGTATTTAATATATTCTTTTAAACCGGTATCACTGCATCCATAGTCATACTGTAAAACTAAAGCAGGGAAAGTATATTAATAATAACTTTACAGAAACTACCTAATTTTTATTCATTAAGTTATTATAATCTTAAAGATTATAATAAAATTATCAAAATTATATTTTATAATAATCTTATAATACTCATAATAATCTTATAATAATCTTAAAATAATCTTATAATTATCTTACAAAAACATCTTAAAATAATCTTAAACAATAATCATCTGATTATCTTATAATAATTTATAATTATTAAACTATAATAATACTATTATTATTAAATATTAAATCTTAAAATAACCTTTTATTTATAAAAAAATAATATTAATAACTTTAATATTATTTTAAACTATCTTAAATTCATTAAAAAAAAAGTGCTAGTTTCTGTAAAGAATGTAAATTGTGAAACTAAAAAAAGTGAAATATACAAAGTTTCATCATAACTACCCCTTGAAGTCTGGTCATGTTACAATAGGGTGTTCAATCGACTAATTAATCAAAACATAGTTAGGGTACATAATGTAGATCACTAATTGCGGATTTTCTAATGGGATTTGAAGATTATTTACTCTACGAATGAAAATATTAAAATTAGAAAATTAGCTCGCATTTTCTTAGCAATGTACTAGTCATTCATGAGCCACTTTATTTCATTTGAAAGTTTTTACCATTTTCTTTCTTATATTTCTTAATATTTTTTGTAATTTTTTTTACAATTTACAAGAAATTTTTTTTTACAGTATATTTATAAACCTAATAAAAAGGCTCTATTACATGAAAGAGAATGATGAGAACTTTCAGATAAAAAAAAATCGCTTAAGATTAATTAGGTCATTGTTGAGAAAAAGTACTTAGAATTTTTGATTTTATATAATAAACGATCATTATTTATTATGTAAAAATTGATAAAAATCGAAAATTCAAAGTACTTTTTCTCAACAATGGCCTAATTAATCTTTAAGCGAATTTTTTTATTTGAAAGTTCTCATCATTCTCTTTCTTGTAATAGAGCTATTTTTATTAATTTTATAATTTGATTGTAAAAAAATTTCTTGCAAATTGTCAAAAAATTTCAAAAAACATTATTAAGAAATCTCATAAGAAAGAAAATGGTGAGAACTTTCAAATAAAATAAAGTAGCTCATAAATGACTAGTACATTGCTAAGAAAATGTGAGCCAATCCTCTATATTCCATATTTTCATACATAGAGGAAGTATAATCAAAAATAATCCTCGAATCCCATTAGAAAATCTGAAATTAGTGATTTACATTATGTACCCTGACTATGTTTTGATTAATTAGTCAATTGAATACCCTAATGTTACAAGTTTTCACCCATATTTGAAGAGACAAAAAATGCACTATTTAAGATATTTAGCACAGGCCATACACCTAGCAGTGCATATCATACTTACTGGGAGCAACAACAATTAAAATATGAAAATGATGAGAAAATGTTAGCTGACAGAGCAGTATTTCCTTATAAACATGATGTTAAATACCTTCATAAAAAATATCGTGAAGAACATTGGGGCTCCAAATGGAAAAGAAATGTTTGACTGGTTAGAAAAAGAAGTTATAGATTTCAATACTAGTAAAAAGGGATTGTGTGGATGCAACAATATATTGTCTCAGAAAAGAATAACTTTGAACAACCATTTATTTTTGTTATAGTATCAGATCTTATGAAACACTGCCATGAATTACAGGAGGCAGGTGAATTAGTTTACATGGACACAACGGCTGGACTTGATATTCTCAATACCCTTTTGACAATTCTTTCTATTAGTACATCTGCAGGCAGTATTGTACATGGACAGTTGGGACATACGTTGGTACATTTTGGGACATTCTGGGACAATTTTATAAATTGAAATTACTTAAAATTTTATTAAAATAATCTAATTAAATTTTTTCAAAAATGTGTTTAGCACCTAAAAAAATATATAATTATATATTTTTTTAAATTAATTTATTAATTAAGACTTGGGACATAGTTGGGACACTTGGGATGTTGGGACGTTGGGACATGGCAAAAAAGGCTGGGACAGTAAAAATGTACAATACTGCCTGCAGGTGGTTTACCTCTTGCTGCGATCCTTGCATCTGATGAAACAGCACATACTTTTACTAAAGCATTGGCTGCATTGAAACAAATAATCCTATCAACAGCATTCGGTAAATGTGGGCCTATAATCAGACCACAAGTAATTATGACAGATGACTGTAAGGCAGAAAAAATAGCATTATACAATACTTGGGAAAATGCAACTTTCTTTTGTGTGTTTTTCATTTTTTACAAGCAATGTGGAGGTGGCTTTGGGATGGTAAGCATGACATTCATAATAGTGACCGTGCAGCTCTAATTGAAAGTATAAAAAATTGTTTTTGCAAAAACGGAAACTGCATTAAATATAGCATATAAGAACTTAATTACAAGTAATACGTATCTAAAGTATCCAAATTTTCAAGCTCATTTTAAAGTTTCTTGGGACTGCTCATGAATAGGCCATTGTATTTCGTTAGCAGCTTCCAATTCGTAACAACAATACTAAAAACTTCGCAGAAGCTGGAATTCAAATCTTAAAAGATGTTATATTTAAGTGGGTACAAGCCTATAATATTGTGCAAATTTTTCAGTTTATTGTTAACACAATGGGCCTCTATTATGTTCGCAGATTATTGGCAGTAGCTTACAATAAATTAGATAGTTTTATTGCACTTTGTTTTCGACTTTCTGGATGGCCAACTGGAGCAAAGAGTGATATAGAAATTGTGAACATAGATTCAATACTTTTTAAACATAGAAGCAGTAAAAATAACAATATATAGTATCTTGTAGATATCGGCTTGGGACCTGTGAGTATAGTCCAATGGGTGCACTATGCATGCATCAAGCTTCTATAGCAAAACACTTTAATGTATGTGGAATAAATCAAATACTTACAATGTCTGCTGAAAAACGTTTTTATTATGCTTATTTGGTATTAGGCGAAAAACGTAAGCCCCTTAGTTTTTATGCTGGCCTCCATCAGAAACAAGTTGAAGAAAAACATACCAATTTATTGATAATAATAAGTTAAAAATCGATAACATCTTAATTAATGAAAATTATAGTAATAATAGTAATTTTAGTAGACTTAGCGAAGAAACATATCTTTTTTATCGTCCACCCCTCAGAATCTTCGGATTATATTGATATTAATGATAGTTTTATAGTAGCGAAGGTGTTGATGGTAATGATAGCATCGACAATAGTGATAATGAAAGTAATAATGGTAATAATAGTAACGAAAGTAGTAGCAATAATATTAATGAAAACAGTGCTATAAATAATCTTTGATAGTTCTGTAATAATCTGGAGGATCTCTTGAAACAAAATGATCCTGCATTAAATAATAGCATTTACAAGTTTGTCAAATCATATAAACAATATCGGTCTATCCAAGATACTTACGTTTGCCCAGCTGTGATTTCTTTTCTTCAAAATGATAGAGTTGCAAGACGAACTAATAGTAATAGTTATCGGCATTGTGGGAAAAAATTAGAGTTCAAGTCACCGTTACCTCACGACAAAAAGAAGGTTTAAGCTATAGGCTCAAGAAAGAGCAGCAAGAAAGATAAAAAAAGAACACAAATAATAATGACGAACAAGAATTAGATTCCTTCACTATGCCTGTATGAAAAAATATCAAAAAAACATCAGCACAACTTAAATCAAGCTATTACGGAAAACAGACCAAATGGTGTATAATAAAAATTTATTGTGTTATAAAGCATTTTATTAAGTATAAGTAATATTTATACTTTATATATCAGTATATAGCGATAGCGATTTTTAGTTAAAAAGTATGTATATAGTAATATTTAAATAAAAGTGCTAAAAAGTATGTATATAACGATAATTAAATAAAAGTATACATATTAAATATAGCAATAGTGATATTTGATAAATTGGCATCTTTTAAGATTTCTTTGCCAATACGTTATAGTTACACAACAGCTAGTAGATGTTATACATAGAAAATCACTTGACTATCCCAAACAGGCACAGATTCTCTTTTTGCATTAAAACATACACCTAACTCTTATTGACATTTTAAAGAACATTAGTAAAAAAAATTCAAAATGAATTATACCGACATTTTATATTAATAAAACTTTGAAAAAAATTGTCGATATAGAAAGATTTTTTACTATGTTGACGTTATAATCAGATGTCAATATAACCAGAGTGATGTGTAAGTTATTTAACTGTCAAAAGACAATTATATTTAACGTTAAAACTTACAATCGACAAATTTGGCACCTTTATAATATTTTTCAAATTTTGGGCCCTAATTAGAGATGTGCGAATGCAGGTTTTTTTGTCTTTGCATTGTATAATGCGACATTATGCAGCATGCTGCATTATGCAATCCTGCATCTTTATATAATAAAATTACTTTATTATTTTTAATTAAAAATAACACTAATGCATATAATAGTAGTATATAACTAATTAGCACACTTTCAAATTACTGAAATCAGCAAATGCAAGTTATTAAAAAGTTTGAAAGTGGTTAAGCTAGGGTGTATTACTAATGCAGTAGCTTACTATATATATTAATTATTTATTATACCTTATTGTAAAAAATTTGTTACAAAAAATTACAAACAACTATAATATATATATATAGTTGAAGTTGTATTAAAATCATAGTATACAAAAGATATTATGAGTTATTTAGTTAAGTAATTGAACTGAACCAATAGTATATACTCAGAAATCACAAATGAAATTGCTTTAGATATTATTATAATAGTAAAATGTATAAGAAATATTATTACCTAGTGGTTTTCTTTTTGCCTTAATTAGGCTAGTTATTAAATATAAAATAGCAAAATCAGAAACTACAATATATAGTAGTAGAAGTTGGGTCAAGAAATTTGTTTACTAAAAACTATTGTGGCAAATTGAAAAGAAATAAGTATAATTTATAAGTTCTAATTTAAAAAAAATATTGTTAGAATAAAAGCAGATTACATAATTTTAAGGGTAGGGTGAACTTAGATCATTTTTTATATGATCTACATGGTATATTAGAATTTTATATAGTAAATAAAAAAATGCTTCTGATAAATTTTTTTAAGATCTTGACCAATTTGTATAAAATATATATCATAGGTAGTTTTAAATAGTTTGTTTATAATAATGAAGTTGTGCAATATCCATTGCTTTAAAAAAAATCAACTTTACATAATTAAATTTTTGTAGAACATTATATGATTTTTGTAGATTGTACAAAGAATTGATTGGTCAGATCATAGATATTGACAAAAGGTCAATGGAACGAAAACCTGGGCTAAGCATGAACACACATCAGCGGACCACGTGATCGATAATAACTGGTATCAGCAAAATTACGTGATTGACAAATTATGAGCATATACGAAATTGCAAGTCACAAGGTAATACAACAATAGGGCCAGCCAATCAGGAGTGTGCCACAAGATCACGTGCTGCATACACAAGCTATCTGAAATCATGCTATAAATACCAAGACCCCAAGGATAACAAACTCTGTCCTGAAACTTTTGAAAAAGTATTTTTGCAATACACAGCACGGAAAATGGACAAATCAATAAACAATACTCCTAGCAAAGAACTAGCTGGCGACCCTGCACCAAAGCAGACCCAACTAAAATTGATCCAAACATAAAAGCATACATAAACGAAGCTTGTGAGGCTTTCACCAATGCAATCATCAGCTCTTTCAAAGCATGCATTGACAAGTCAACCGCCACCCAAATGGATCTAATCAAAAAGCTAAATGAAAGATTGGATTCGAGCAGCAACCAAAAACAATATCAGAGCTCTTATACTAGCACTGCACATCAAGAATTCTATGACAACAGAGACACAGCCCAATACAGCAACTCATACCAAAGTATCCGTAGCATTATAACTCAAGATGAACCAAATGTTACCACAAAGAACCAGCATATCACACTAGGCCACAATTACAAAATGGAGATGCCCAGCTCCCAATACCTGAACAAACAAAGCAACAACTCACCAAAGGACCAAGGTAATTGTCTCTTAACCCTCTACTAAATAATCTACTAATTAACCACAGAAGTGCTGAGAAAGCAAGCGTGCCAGTACACCTCCCGCCTATTGTATCTAAGATAATTAAAATCAAAGCTACGTCGCGAAAGTATTATCAATCGAGTACTCAGAAAACCTTCCACTGGTTCTCAGTTTTTCAATCCCTTGGCAGCCAAAATTGAGCAAATACGACTCTGGTGGGATCTCAACTGGTCAGACGGGCAAAAGCTTATAGAAATATTACCCAACAAGCCAAGCCTTCCCATGCGCTTATGGAAAGCTATTGCAACTGGAGTGTATGTAGACATACACGAGTTTGCGTACAAAAGCATCAAGCAATTTTTAAAATCTATCAAGAATGACCACACACTAGTTACCACAGAAGATGGAACTATAGCAATCTGAAAACAAAGCTGTACTACGAAATTTGCAGATATTGCCGAATGGCTCCTGGCATTCAAGTCATACGCAGAAGCTGCGCTAATAATTTACGACCTCAGAGAACAGGAATTGAACACATATCGCGATCATATAAACACCCTTTGCATAAAACAGGAATTTTCTGCTGTACTCGCGTACGATAAAGACCGAAGGCTGAATCTCACCACAAATTGTGATACAACCCTTCTTGATCAAAGCATTGAGGCAGAAGGTAACAACTTTGACGTAATGACTACAAAACGATCCCGCCTCATTAGCAATCCACGCACTTCCCGACCAAATCTATATGGCACAACAGAAGGCAAATCAATATTAACTGGAACAGGCGCAGGTGTCTCGAAGAGAACCACTGCCAAAGAGCGCATGCCTACCTAATTTGGAAAAAAATCAGGCACCCAGAAAGAAGGTGTTTCTACAAAACAACAACCAATAAGTTCACAAAAAGTACCACCTCCGGCCTGTCTCCTAGAAGACAATATATAAAAAAAAAGCACAACACAGACCCACCACTACAAAAAAAAAAAAAAAGACAGGGAAGTCAGTCTACCAAGGGAGCAACTAGACGGCACATATATACAAAGCATACAAAAATTGTACAACAACACAGCAACTACAAGATCACTCAAGATATAAAAAAAAATAAACTTACTGACCAACTACTAAATTACAAAAAAACAGAATCGACTACTCGCTTTCAGCTTCAGACATACGGTACAATTCAAGCTGTCTCGAAGTATTACAACGGACAAAGCTCCAATACTACAATCAGTAAATGAAACAATTACAGCAATTCCTTTTCAAAACATTCTACTAACCGAAACAGAATTCAGGCTACTAGAGCAACTAAATCCACATCAATTCAATATCCAAACACCAATAAATATATGTGCATTTCAACTTCTTACTAACCATCATCCAAATCGACCATTCATCAAATACTTAATTAATGGCATTAGGCATGGTTTTAGGTTCAACTTCAGGGGACCCTGAACCAAAATCATACAAGAAAACTTACTCCTGATTAATATTGCTCCAGAAGTATTCCAAAACTATATACAAAATGAGTTAGCAAACAAAAGAATCTGTGGTCCATTTCAAGAAACCCAAGAGCCATGTGATACTTTCCAAATAAATCTATGTGGTCTTGTGGAAAAGAAGAACACACACTCTAAGGCCTATCGTGTAATATTCCATCTGTCATCTCCCTCCGAAAATAGTGTAAATGACCATATCGATAAACTCGAATTTGCAACAAAATATAAAACTGTAACTCATGCAATTCGATGGACAACCACTATGAAAAAGAGTGCACCCTATCCAAAGTGGATATCAAAGATGCCTATCGCATCCTCCTGGTACACCCAATAGACCAGATTCTACAAAGGTTTCGCTATGAATATTAAATATACTTCGACAAAGTCCTCGTGTCTGGCAACAGAGCGTCAGGAGGAATATTTTATCGCTTTGCCGACTCCATAACATGGATTGCATCCTAGCAAGGAATACCGGTCATAATTCATTATGTGAATGACTTTCTCATAATCACCCCAACAGATGGAACACGAGATCTAGGACAATTTTTAAGGATTCTTGACACAATTAATATACCATACAAAGAAACAAAAATGGAGGTTCCTAGTACAAGTGTCACATTTTTGGAAATAACACTTGATACCAGCACCTTGATAGCTTCAGTCCCATAGCAGAAACGTGATAAAATAATTACGCTCCTAAGGCAATGGTCAACGAAAAAAATGGTGCTTTCACAAGGACCTCTTGTCGCTAATAGGAATACTCATATTGACCTGTCAAATTATACCACAAGGTCGGCCATTTGTGCAGAGACTAATAAATATGCAAAATGGTTAAACGAACCCCAGATATTATAAACACTCACGAAACCGATAGTATCAGATATCAATTGGTGAATTACAGCAATACAAACCTGGCTAGGTATCCAACTATTTCAAGATAAAGAATGGTGCCAACAGCGTGCCAACTGCATACTCTGAATCTATTCACAGATGCATCGAATATAGGCGGTGGTGCCACATACCTAAATTACTTCACAGCTTTCAATTGGTCAAAATCAATCAACCTTATGAAAATAAACATCCAGTTGCGAGAGTTACTCACCACCCTAATAGAAATACTCACCTTTGCACCTATATTGGAAAGGAGGAAACTAATAATCTGGACCAACAATCTGTCAAATGCAGAATCCTACTATGCAGGCTACTGCAAAAACCAAGTCATCAATGAGATAATCGTGAAAATGTACAAAACTCAAATACTAGGAAGCTTTTCTATAAAACTCGAATATATACCTGGGTCGAAGAACACTGAAGCAGACTTACTATCCCGAAACGGGCATAAAGAATTCATTGCTCATAACCCACTAACATGATATCTCCAACCCAACATTCCCAAGAATTCACAGACTTAATATCTCTCATTCCTTCCCTCAAACAATAGCGACGCCAAAAAATAGTAAAACAGCCCATACTCCAAAATTCTGAAGCCAAATTCTGCTCGACAAAAAAGCTGCAGCTATACTCAACCTACCATTCCCTATTAACAAGGCATATGATCAATTATTAAACAATCGAATTAATTGCCTCAAGTAATGATTGGCGTAACCAAGATGGTTCCATTTGGCCAATATCTACACCTTTCCTAATAAACTACATAAAGTTTTTACATGGAACCGTCTCTCTTTCTACAATTTTAACCTACCTTTCAGCCCTAAAAAGTCATTACAAGAGACACCACTACGATTGGAATCCGACTCAAACTGATCTCCTAGTAATCCAGCTCCTAAAAACTATCGATGTAACACATATCCATACCCCAGTAGCACAAAAAGTACATATTATCCGAGCCCACCTCTCACAGATCAATCCAGCATCAATCTAAATAACCCTAATGATCTTCTCTTCTGGGCAATCCACTCACAGCATTCTATAGTTTGGCTCATCTTGGCGAATTGCTTTCTGAAACCAATCTGACGCTAACAAAGTGCCAACTGTAAATCCACTCAGATTTGAGTCTGCAGGAAGAACTACGTTCGCAACAATACAGTTGGCACAAACAAAAAATCACAAAACAGCATACCGTGTCTCACTAATTATTTACCCCCTATAATGCATTATGCCCAATCTGCACTCTAAAAACCTACACACATATACGCACACAGGCAGCTTATGCTCAAAACTGTACCCTGCTATTTGCGAAGCCAGATAGCACATGGGCCACAAAACAGTAGTTTATCTCTAAGCTCAAACACTTGCTTCCATATGAAAATGTAGCTGGCCACAGCTTCAGGGTCGATGGCACTACAGAACTGGTCATAAGAGGCGTCCAATTAATACTTATTCAAAAAATAGGGAGATGGAATTCTGAATCATTCTACAGATATATCCATGATCACCCTGCAACATTTGTGTCAATCCTAACCCAAGCCTGCATTAGTTAGCCCTTTAAAACAACTTTTGGACCTAAAAAACTGGGCTAACTAACAAAGCATACTTACCAAAACTAAACTAAAAAATATATATATATATATATAATCCAGATCTAATAACAAAATACCAATTATAGGTTTAGGCCGCAGATAAGTATTTAGGTTTATTTAGATATATGTCTGAGTTTTTATTCTTAGCATTAGATTTAAAAAAATGAAATTTCTTTCAGTATTGTAAAAAGTTTCTATTAAATTTAATAAAGATAAAATCAAGGTCTCACCTTTAACATTTAAAAAAAAAAAAAAACAAAATACCAATTATATCCAAATCAAACTACAAACCAATCAAAGAAACAAGATGATTTTGCCACAATCTGGCCTCATAATTCTTTAAAATTGAGCTGAAAAAAAAAAATTGGAGAGAGAAGGCCACTACAAACTCAGTACAAATGTATAGACAGAAATCTACTAAACAATCTAAAGTTGCCCCAACAAAACACAAATCCAAAAATAGCAGAATTACAGAATTATTGGAATGAACACCCAATTCTACTATTTTTTAAACAGCCGGCTTGCTGTAGCAGGCAGGAAACCACTGGCCTAATAATATAACTACCTGGTCTGTTACTGCAATTCCCAGTGCAATTACGATTGCTAACCCTTCAGAAAATCAAAGTATCAAGTCCTATTATTAACCACCATGCTGGTCTACTCTTGCTTCATGTACTCATATTATCCATTCAAAATAAAATTTATTCCTTGCTCTTAACCCCAGCCAGTCTAAGCCCATACCGAAGTGCGTGCCAATGTTTTTCTTAGATGTTGACAAAAAGTCAACAGTTCGAAAAATCAGGCTAAGCACGACTACACATCAGTGGACCACATGATCGATAATGACTAGTAATGCCAAAATCATGCGATTGACAAATCATGAGCGTATATGGAATTGCAAGTCACAAGGTAATACAACAATAGGGCCAGCCAATCAGGAGGGTGCTACAAGATCACGTGCTGCACACACAAGCCATCCGAAATCATGCTATAAATACCAAGACCCCAAGTATGACAAACTCTGTTCTGAAACTTTCGAAAAAGTATTTCTGCCCCACCCTAACCCTCCACAAATCAGAGACCTCATATAGAACGAACACCCAATTCTACTATTTTTTAAATAGCCGGCTTGCTGCAGCAGGCGGAAAACCACTAGCTAAATAATTTAACTAACTGGTCTGTTACTGCGATTCCTAGCGCAATTACGATTGCTAACTAGGGTTTCTCAAATTCAAATCAAATCAAATATTGGATCAATTTGAATTTGATCAAATCAAATTGACCCTGATTTGAATTTGATTTGATTCAAATATTTGAATTTGAGTTTGATTTGAATTTGAATTTTTAATAGTAATTTTCAAATCAAATCAAATATTTGTCAAATTAAATCAAATTTGGCCATATTTGAATTTGATCAAATCAAATATAATCAAATTTGAATTTGAATTTGATCAAATATTTGATTCAAATATTTGAAGATCAAATCAAATTGTGGAACCCTATTGCTAACCCTTCGGGAAATCAAAGTATCAAGTCCTATTATTAACCACCATGCTGGTCTACTCTTGCTTCATGTACTTACTATTCAAAATAAAATTTATTTCTGGCTCTTAACCCCAGCCAGTCTAAGCCCATACCAAAGTGCGTGCCAATGTTTTTCGTATGATGTTTACATGTAAATCATATGATATCATATAAATTGGTTACACAAAGTTGATCTACAATCGATTTATATGAAATTGGAAATTTGTACACCCTACCCTTAATAGAATCAAAATTATATAATAATCTCTATGTGCATTTTTAAATTTCACAAGTCTTGCATTACATTATGCAACATTATGCATTGCATAATGCAGCATGCATAATGCATAAGGCACATCTCTAGCCCTAATACAGTATGTAATTACTTTTTTGTTTGGCCCTTATATGTAATTACTTTCATTTTTCGGGCCCTTATATGTAATTTCCCCTAAATTTTATGTGCTGGCAAATCCCTTAATTAAATCATTGCCCTGAAATTTTTTGACATTAATATACCGCATCATTGTGGAATTAATACCCAATCACTATATCATTAATCATAGATATTAAGATTAGTTTCCTAGATTCATATTGCAACCCTACATAGAAGTAAGATGACAAAGTGGTGGCAGAAAAAATTCGCGGTGATGTGATCGCCGACCAAAATAATACAATTATGTATTACGTTGAAACGATTATAAATCTTTCAAATGTGGACTAATAATCTTTTCAACATAATACGTAATTGTTTATCAGATCGGAAATGGTCGGCGATCACGTCATGGGAATTTTTCTGTCACCACTTTGTCACCTATAGAAGTACGAGTACGTACGTACGTACGTACGAAAGTCGTACAACGTCAGATCATATGCGGGAGATCTTGTAAATTGACTCAAATATATTGTAAATTGATTCATAAATTTTATCTTGTGGGACACCAAATTGATCCGCTGTAACCATTACTGCCCAGATAGTACATAATCAAAGAAAAAAAATATTACACTGCATAAATATATGTGACGTTACACGAATATGGCAAATGGATCCATAAATACTGAAATAAATGAAAATCCAATTGTACCGTATCCTTTAAAAAATGATATCATTACCGAATGAATGTTTTCAAGAAATATTTAATAACCTTAGGGCTAACTATAAAAGTTTATTTTCATGCCTTCTTGTAAATCGTCAATGGTGTAGAATTATAGTACCAATATTATGGAGTGAACCAACAGATTATCTTAGTGATAAAAGACTTATAAAAATGTATCTTTTAGCATTAAATGCTAAAGAAAAAATATTATTAAACCCTTTTAAAATTAATCTTCCAAATTATTCAAAACCATTATTTGAATATACAAGTTATACTACAACTGTTGGTGATTATTTACATGATGGAATTAAAAATTGGCTTAATTCTAAAGGACATGAATATGAAAGTTTAGATGTAATTAAATGTTCTTTAATTGCAATGTTTTTACGAACAAGCAAGAATCTTAAAGTTTTAAGATATGATGGAAATATTTTTAATGAACTTATATTAGAAAATCTTTGCAGAAATATAACAGTTCTTGACTTATATTTACACCCTCGTATAAATATTTTTTCATATTTGGATGATAATAATGGACTTGGTACTGAAGGTGAAAAAGCAATAGCAAAGATTCTTTGTACAAACACTACACTGAATTTTTTATCAATTTGTGGGCATCAACTTAGTGTTGAAGGTGTAGGAGCATTAACAGAAGCACTCTATAAAAATAACGCTTTGGAAGATTTAGATCTTAGCGGTAATAAGATCTGTTTTAAAGGAGCAAAAGCATTAGCAGGAGTTCTATATACAAATACTACCTTAACTTCTTTAGATCTTAGTAGTAATTCAATCGGCTCTGAAGGGGGAAAAGCAATAGCTGATGCACTTTGCAGGAATGTTGTTTTAACTTCTTTAAATCTCTATAATAATGCACTTGGTCCTGAGGGAGGAAAAGCGTTAGCAGAAGCACTTTGTAAAAACACTACATTAATTACTTTAAACCTAAATCGTAATAGTCTTGGTTCTGATGGTGGGAAAGCATTGGCCAATGCACTTTGTATAAACAGAATACTATCTTCATTATCTATTAATAGTAATAGACTTGGTTCTGATGGTGCAGAGGCATTAGCAAAAGCACTTTATAAAAATAACACATTAACTACTTTAAATATTGCACATAATAGTATCTGTTCTAGTGGGTCAATAGCATTAGCAGAAGCACTTTATATAAATACCACTCTAACTTCAATAAATATTCGTGGTCCTGATGATCCCGTAGGTTTAGGATTGAATTATAATTATTATGACCCTATTAGTCATAGAGCTTTGGCAGATGTTCTTCGCAAAAACATTACTTTAACTTCTTTAGATATTTCCAGTAATTCACTCGGTCCTAGTGGTGGAAAAGCATTAGCAGAGGCACTTTGTAAGAACAATACATTGGCTTTTTTGAATCTTGATTTAAATCACCTTGGATCTGAAGGTTTGAAAGCATTAGCCAAAGCTCTTCATGTAAACACCACTTTGACTTCTTTATCTATTTACGGTAATGGTTGTAATTATAAAAGTGCAGAATCATTAGCAGAAGCTCTTTATAAAAACATTGCTTTAACTACTTTAAATATTGGTTATAACAATATCGGATCTAGAGGAGTAAAAGCATTAGTAAATGTTCTTTATAGAAATACTACCCTAACCTCTTTAGATCTTTCTTGTATTCAATTCGATATTAAAGGAGGGCAAGCATTAGCAGAAGCTCTCTTCAACAATATTACATTAACATCTTTAAAACTTTCTAGCGATCAGATTAGTTATTTTAAAACAAATTTTCCATACAAATACTACTCTAACATGCTTAAATTTATAAATTCTAATGTTTAACAATAAATTTATTATAATATTTTAAATTTTGAGGTGTGTATTACTGTAAAACCATTATAATATGTATACCATGAATTTGCTTGCATTTTATAAGTTGTTTCTTTCAAAATTGCCTGATGAGATATAAAACGTCCATAATTTTAGTCGCTTATTTATGCCTAAAGCTATTAAATTGTATTTCGAGTTTTAATTACAGTATTAAATATTTAACAAAGCAGACAAGAATCTATCAACAAAAATCAATAATTATTGTACTTTAGCTATCAACGTTTTAAATATTATGCTATGTATTATAAAACCAATAGTTTCAATTTCTTATTGGCAATTTCTAATTATATAATATTTTATTTATACATTAGCATTATAAATCTTTATGTTTGAACTATAATAATATTCATTATTGTAATATTCTCCTAACAAACTTTCGATAAATTCTAGAATTTCAGATTAAGTTATATTTTTAGATCTGCTGACAAATCTTGATCATATCCAAATTTATTATAAAATCTAATTTTTTATGCCAATAATTATTTAACAGGTGTTTCAAAATTTATGATAATGGCTAAAAGCTTTAAGCGATTATGTTTCAATCAAAACTTTATGCTAGTTTTTAGTAAATGTAGTTTGTATTTACGACTTCATGTATTTTAATAATTTATTTTAACAAACTTCAAATTCTTGGCGCTTAATCACTAAACATCATTCATCAGATTATTTAAGATAAGTCATTTATTTTATATTTAATTTCTTAATTTTTTTCATAGATCGTAATTAATTTTCTTTCAGATCTTAAACCGCTTTAGTAGTAGAATTTTATGTCTTTTTTAAAACAACCGTATTCTATTTTTAACCCAAAACTCAATATTTAAGCATTAAATTTCTTGAAAGAAAATCTTTATTTCACAAACCAACCTTATCATTAGAAAAATTAGATCAAAAATGAATGGCACGATTTAATAATTATTAGTTTATTTCAAATATTTGATTAATAAGTAACCGCTGCACCCAGAATAAACTAATTAATAATGTGGATGAGAAAAATTCAATAAAATGAACGGCCTATATTATAGATGTTTTTATATGTCCATTTCATGAGTTATATATTAGCTAATTGGTCTGCGCATAAATTTTGGTATTTGACAATTTTAAACCTCATCATGAAATTGTTGCTCTTAAAACAGATTCTAGGCGTGTTCACAAACACGGTCTTTCCAAGGTAAATTAAATAATACCCTGAGGTATTATATGAAGAGGATAACATTACACAAGGGGTATAGTTGACCGTATAACAGGATTATTATCTACAATTGAATAGTATTCCGATATTATTTAAAAGGGATATAACTTTTTCAAAGGGTATTGTATGCAACACTGTACAGTAATAAGTCAGTGATCATTTTAATTAGCAGAAAAAATAGAATTTAACATTACAATGAAAACTAAAGCTGAGACCATTTTTTATTATTGTTGTTTTTCCAATATTTTAGCTCGAGATCGCTATTTGACAAACATAGATAATAAAGGAGACCAATACAAATAAATACACGCATTTGTCGGTTTATTATAATTTATTAATAACGCAATCATGTTTAAATAATTAGGCAATTCTTGAATGTATGCCAGATTTATGGTGCAATAACAGCTCAAGAAACTTTCACCAATTAAAAATTCTGATGATAACGATAATAAATTATAAGCTTTAATAGAACGAAAGCACCATTTTCTAACATTAATTCTATTCGAATCGTGGTTTTTTTCAATCTTCAAAAAAGTACATTTTCTTCATTTCTTCATAACTTTTAGTTTCTAATATAATTGCTTTTAATTCAAAGAGATATTCGAATGCTTCTACTTTTATAATGTTTATAAATTATAATTTTCGAAGTTTTTACAAGCCAGAATGATGACAACTGGCCAAAGTTCTTAATATAATACGTGTATAAAAATATTGGATTTAAAAGTATAGCAATAATTCTCAGATAAACACAAATAAGCTAGCCAATAAATACGTATTATATAATTTATAAAAAAAATTCTTTAAATGAAAAACAAACTTATAATCTATGCTAAATCGTATCTTAAAAAAGAATAATAGTATGTTCCTTATTTTTTAAAGGTTTTTATTTTTAAACCTAAATTTTATTAGCTTTGTTAGCCTTGCATACTTCCGAAATTATTGTAATATACTCTATTCATATTAAAGTACAGTCAACTCTCTTTATAATGAAACTTTTTATAATGAGTTCTGAAATAACGAACAAAAAATTTTAAAACTTTATATTAGCTCGATATAGAGAAAGTAATGTATTACATATTTCTGTTATACTGTATCTTCAATTCACAAAAGAAAAGGAAAAATAAAAAAATTCAAAGTACAGTCAAAAAGAAATTTTAAAACGTACTTTTAGAAATAGTTGTGGCTGATTAATGCGCCACCAACCTGGCACACATACAAGAATTTCAATAATCAATCAGTAATATACCGTTATAATGCATATTGATACTGTTCTTAATTAAAAGTCAGACGACATATTTTGACGAAGAATTTTATTATTCCGGAAATTGAGTACATACCAAAAGAAACCAAAAGAAATCTGATTAAGCAAGAATTTTAATTCAAAATATAAAAATGGATTTAGGACCTAAATAATCGTTTCGAGCGCTCGAATGATAATAATAATGAATTACATTGTCGATATAAAAAAAAAAAAAGAAAACGAATCGAATAATCGTGTAAGAAAAATATGTATATCGAAGATTATGAAAAACCAGTCAGTGATTCTAATAAGAAAACGAATCGAATAATCGTGTCAGAAATATATATAGAGAGACTAATCTAAAAAATCTATTAGAACCAAAAAAAAATATCGGAAATTATGAAAACCGGTGTCATTGATTCTAATCGAATATCGTGTCAGAAAAATAAATGGTTAATGGGGAGATAAACTTATGCTAAAATCAAGTAATTTAATCAAATAAATAAATTTGAACCAAAAAAAAAAAATTAAAAATATCGAGATTATGAAAAGCCCGGTCATTGATTCTAATAAGAAAACGATCGTATAAGAAAATATATAGAAAGAATAAAATTAATAAATCTGACAAAGCGCTTAATCAAATAAACCAATTTGATCCAAAAAAAAAGTGAAGAAAAAAGAAATCGAAATTATATTGAAAAAATATCGGCTCACTCTCTTTATGTGAACTCTTGATATAGGCAATTTGTTAAATTGCGAATTTAAACGATATTGTAAAAGTCGATTTGCAATAATGAAAATTTGATATATAGAATAATTCAAAAGTAGAAAAAAATCGATCTAGTAAAAGTTCATTATCGAAATTTCAATTTAGCGAAAATTAAATTTGATATAGTAAAGTTCGATATAAAAAAAAAGGTATTTGGAGGAAGGAAGCCTTTAACCTTGCTATTTAAAAGTTGAAGGAAAGTGTTTTTCAAAATGACTTAGGCATCCATTTGAATTATAAAATTCAATATAGTGATAAAATGAAAATCGGTATAGTTTGAACTTTAAGTACACAATTTTTAAACAAACTAAGTACTAAATATTATTCGATATAGCTATCAATAAGACGATGGTGAAATAAAATTAGATGCTAATTATCATAGTAGCGTAGCGTCTAGGTAATTATAGTGGTGAAATAATTTCGCCACTATTGATGATAATTTGTATTTAATTTGGTGAAATAGCACGCTATGATAAAAATTTTTCCTTACAAGTAATTTTGTTTTAAAAGGATATACGATAATTATTTACAATTACCATAAAAGAATTTAATAATTAGGGTAATTCAAAATTAAATTATTTCGAAGATAAGTGGATATTTAAAAACTTCTACTTATGTACAGGAATAGAATTTATAGCTCACTTATTTCAAAATAAATACTTCACTTTTTATTGAATCACCCTAATAAAAAAAAAAAAATTAAAATTTGAATCGAAAAAAATATAGTATGCATCGAGAGTAGGTATCGGGAGCAGGTATTGGAAGCAGGTATCGGGAGTAGGTATCGGGAGTAGATCGGGAGTAGGTTTTGGGAGCAGGTATCGGGAGTAGGTATCTGGAGTAGGTATCGACGTAGGTATCGGGAGCAGGTATCGGGGTATCGGGGGCAAGTATCGGGAGCAGATATCGGGAGCAGGTATCTGGAGCAGGTATCCGGAGCAGGTATCGGGAGCAGGTCGGGAGCAGGTATCGGAGTAGTATCGGGAGCAAGTATCAGGAGCAAGTATCAGGAGCAGGTATCGAAAGCAGGTATTGGGAGCTGGGACCCGTAAAATTTTAGATATAAAATTTTCAAAAATTTTAAGTATCAAAAGTTTTCTAAAATTCTAAATTCTAGAGAATTTATGTCTAAAATTATCAATTTTAACTAAAATTTTCTAAAAATTTCCATACTGTATTAATTATAGTATGTGTTGCGTAGGGGTGTAATACTGCGCAGATTGAATTTCAGAATACGTATTTCAGAATTTTACAATTCTGGTCTGCATTAGCAGCAAATTACCATAATGCGGGCCTGTGCAGTTGATGCAACAAATCATCGATTTGTCAACTCCCCTAGCGTCACCACCCTAAAAAATTTCGCTACTAATTCGCCAACCAATCAGATTTTGAGATCAGGTGTAACGCGAAAAAACGCGAAAAATCAACCCAAACCAAAAAAATCGTTCATAAATCAACATTTTACCTATGAAACTGTTTACTGCGCACTAACAACAAGTTTTCCTTATGAAATTTTGGTATTATAGAAACTCTTTCTAACCTAATTTAATAGCAGACCCTTACCCTAATTTAACTGCGAAAAATTAGTAGCGAAATTTTTTAGGTGGTGACGCTAGGATCTTAGATTAGTCTATCCCTAGTGATATGCATTATATTTAATAAAAATTTTATACAAACTTATTTAACTTCTAAAACATACGGTACATGACTATTGTAACGGTTGAGTTGGGAGAGCGGTAAAGCAAGATAGACAATAGTGCCAATTTAAAGCTCCAATCGATTACGGGATGAGAGGATAAATAGATGAAGGTGGTTACGTAAAAGTATCGGTAATCCGGTTTTTGATTGAAGAGAATCGAGGTAAGAGGATTTGTACGAAGTTCAATTAGGGTCGGAATCACGTGAACAATTTTAAAAGATTAACCAAACTCGTTACGCAGAATTCGAGATATAATAAGCAAATACGAAGTTACAAGTCAATTCAGTCCGTCGAATTGAGTCTCGCAAGGTTTATTAAGGTTAAAGTCGAATTCAAAAGATAAGGGTTTTACTTTTATTATTATTGCATTTTAAATTGACGTCAAACTCCTTACTGCTTTATTAATTTATTAATTTTTTAGAGGACTTATATACATTTTAATTCTCTACAGCGTCTACGTTATAAATTTAGCGTTCACGCTAATAATTTTGCGTTTACGCGGAAAATTTAGCGTCTGCGCTATAATTTCAGCGTCAGCGCGAAAAATTTAGCGTCAACGCGAAATTAAATGCACTGCGCTTTCCCCGCCACATGTAATTCCCTTATAACTAATTGTTTCTAAGATTAATGATCTTACTTATTTAAGGGTATACTAACGCGTGACAACATATAGATAGAATAATAAGCAACTAAGATAAAAAATAATAATATATATAAAAAAATAAAAAATTCGAAGTCACTATTTTAATCCATTACACTATTTTGTATTAGATATTGATGCCGTGATCAGAAACATAATTTATATGACTTGGTGCGATTTAATTCCTAATCATTTTTATATTTGATCAGGATTTGCAATTACAAACTTGCGTTCTTATAATAATTTTCTTCAAAACAATCGGCAAATATTAAATACTGATTTATTGAAAATTCTACAATGCTGTATTTTAACAAAAAAAAGAATGAACTTATAAAGTGTTTCCAAATTTATCTTAAATTAAATCAAAATTTATCTAAACTTTATCTAAAATTTATTAAATTTAACCTAAATTTTGCGTTGTTATCAGAAAAAATTTTGAGTTTTTGAAACTAAAATTTTACGGGTCCTAGATTGGAGGACACGGATGTCCACGAAATCAGGTAACTATAGCATGCAACAGGATAATTACGTACGTACAGGTAAAATTTCCTGCGATAGCTAGAAAGTGTAAGGAATGAATTTTTGCTTGAACTCTGTGGAAACACAGGATAATTGCTAAAGATTTGCTTAGATCCCGTGGCGTAGCTACGGGTTAGGTCCCGTGACGTAGCTACAGTTATTTGCAAGAGAGAAAATTAAATGTGCACAATCAAAGAAATGCCGCATTCTGTTCACAAAGTATTAATTTGGATCACCCTGATTAAATCTTCAGATCCGAAATTATCCGTGTTTACATATTTAGATCCAACAAGTTTTTGGAAGACAACATTGAATATTCATGAAACCATACTCTCCGTTTTCACTTACGGAATGTTCCGTTCCTGGTATGCACATAAACAGGTAAATTTAATAAAAATAGCGCTACATATAGGTGAAGAAACTCAATGCGCAATTTTTAATTATATATAATACACATATATAAATATTATATAGATGAAGATTTAGTTACGTCCTATAAAAGAAACCGGGTTATAAAATAAAATGCTATTGATCCGTAATAAGTTGATCTATAATAAATATAGAACAAATAATGTATGACGAATATAAAAAGAAATATCCAGAACGATTTGTACAGAAACACTTCACACGCCACAAAACCATGTAATCCGTTCCTGGTATAATCTTGATTGTGTTAAAATATGTACATGTATCGATGGATTATTCGATGCACTATGTAATAGATCAAATATATGTATAGTCACATGTGAATAATTTTTGTGCGAAAATCTATACGTAGCAATTTATTCAAAAGTTTTAAATTAAAAAATTACTCTATTTTTTAAAATACAGATTTATTGAGTAAATGAGCAAATTTCTAAACAATCAATATGAGTGCTGCCAAGGGAAAGGGCCGCTCCGTTTTTTAAGAAATTATCGATTCAATAATTTATTAAAAAACGGAGGCGGCCCTTTCCCTTGGCAGCAATCATATGCAAGTTATGAAGTGATACAGAGGAATTTAGTAGTTTCAAATTGTATCTCTTTCATGATTTACTAATTTGTTTAGAAATTTTTCTCAGTTACTCAATATACCTGTATTTTAAAAAAAATAGAGCGTTTTTTATAGAGCAAGAAGTACTATATTTTCGAAGTATTTCAAAATTTTGTATAATATATTGAAATTAATTTACAAATCTGTATTACAAAATCAAATTAGATCTTTTGTTTATAAATTAGATTTAAAGTATAAATAACTATTAAGATAAGGTTAGGGTTAGAGTTAGGGATAGGCTTTGAGTTAGAATTTAAAGTAGCGTCACACGAGAGGGCATTTTTTTTAGAAATGCAATAGGGGCTACCCTAATAAAATTTTGAGATACACAAAAGAGGTGCGCCAAAAAATAATTTATTAATTTGAAATTTTTATAGATTTTCATGATTGTTACACAAAATTAACATATGGGACTATTTGATCCACATAGTAATCGAATATTGCAGAATTAAGTTTATTGAAATCAATAATTCTGTTGTCAATGTAGTTTTATACAGCAAACTAAGAAAAAGTTCATAAAAAAATGCATTATTCATTTTCGAAGTTTCGAATTATTTAAACAATAATAATGTCTTGAATGATGTGTGACCTGGCAAATCCGTCCAGCTATTATATTATTGGATCGTGAATATCCTGAATACAGGCACAACATTCACGTGATTTATAGGCACAACACGGTCTGAGTTAGGGTTAGAGTTAAGTGTATTTCAGTAATGCCGGTCAATGTTGTGCCTATAAGCACATGAAATGTACCCGTAAGGCTACCCCAGTAGGGCTGGGAAATGATGATTTACACAAATGAATGTGCGCAATATTTTTAAGTCTTAAAACCTTATGTTTGGGTTAGCGTAATGACCGAAGGAAGCTTATTCTATACCAAAATTTTGCAAGAAATTTTTTTTTTGTTAGTGCAAATTCACTTTGCAAAGAACATGAGACTAGAAACTGTTTTTGAGTTTAATAAAATTCTCAACGTGCAATTCTACTAACTACAGTATATCATAACTGATAATATCTAATTAAATCCCAAAATCTAATGTAATGAAATGTTTTATTCAATAAAATTTGTCTTCCAAAAAGCATCTCCCAGCCATAATTATTGGAATTACCTCTAATGATAATTAAGTAAATGCATTTCTTATTGGTAATCAGCCACTGTGATCTCACTAGAACTGAGATTTGTAGTGAATATTCACGGGCTTTAGTACTGGTTTAGTCATTCACGAATGATATTTGAGCAATGGAATTTTATGATTTACAAATAGAATTCATATAAAATTTTCTACTTAAAAAGTTTGCTTTGTGAATCTTTTATTACATAATTAGCTTTTGTAACTTATAACAAACTTTTTTATTAAATATATATCTATTCAAAAATTAAATAAAAATTTTTTTTGAAAAAATTGTAAAAATATGCCCTTTTTAATACGAGGAACCCTATTTATTATATCATTATTTAATCTACTTTTAATGAACTCCGAATCCCAACCATTGCTGGGTTCATCCCATGCAAACGCCTTAGCACTAAGAATTAATTAAGCTCATCATTTTTACAAACGTTTCCGATCTAAATTTATGCAATCGATCTAAAATATAAAATATAGTTTTGAACACCTGAAAATGATTTTAAATCATTATGATTCAAAACCATGTCGAAATCATGAATCTAGGTTCAAAACAAATATTAAAGTTTGAATATAATAATAAAATGTATAAAAAAAGCTTTTCAGAAATAAAGAAAGTTATAACGTATATGCCACGGTCAATAGATATATATACTTAATAGAATTTCATTAACGTTTAAAACTGATTATTAATTAATATCACACTTTAGACCAACTGTATACGATATTATATCGTAATTATGATGCTGAATCACATACATTCATTAAATCATACCACATTATATATTAGTAATTCGACCAAATTCTAGATAAGAACCCATTTTCTTTATTGAAATAAAATTGTTTGCCCATAACTCATTACAAATATTGTATTGATATTTATCTAGCTCAACCCAGGATATTATAGCAGCCATAAATTAAATCAATAATTTTAATTATATAAAGTTCCTACATTCACATGCCAAAATATATAATGAGAATGAAATATCGTATTTTTTTTTTTTAACATAAAAGACTTGTATACCATCAAAATCCTCAAGCATGCACAGCATGTTTTATTAATTATGTTAATGTAGCATTTATATAACAAATCTTTTTAATGCGTTTATGTTCTCATAAGTAAATTGATTGCCACGAAGATTTAAGGATGTTAAAGTAATGTTTCTAGTGAGTGCCTCTGCAAAGGCTTTTTCAACTTCAGAGTTAAGCCCATTATAAGAAAGATTTAAAGAAGTTAAAGCAGTATTTACACAAAGTGTTTCTGCAAATGCTTTGCCTCCTTCAAATCCGATCTCATTGGTACTAATATCTAAAAAAGTTAAGGTGGAATTTTTACAGAGCGCTTTTGAAAATGCCTTTCCTCCTTCAGAATCAATAATATTATTGCAAACAGTTAAGGAAGTTAAGGTGGTGTTTGTGCAAAGAGCCTCTGCTAATGCGTCAACTCCCTCAGAACCAAGTTGATTAGAAGAAATATCTAAAGAAGTTAGAGTAACGTTTTTATAAAGTACCTTTGCTAGTGATTTTCCTCCATAAGAACAAAGTTGATTGCAAGAAATATTCAAAGATTTTAGGGTAGTATTTTTACAGAGTGCTTCTGCTAATGTTTTTGCACTATTTGAATCAAGTTGATTTCCGGATAAATTTAAAGAAGTTAATGTAGTGTTTAAACAAAGAGCATCTGCAAATGCTTCCACTCCTTCAAAACCAAGATCATTACAACTAATATCTAAAGAAGTTAGAGTAGTATTTTTACAAAGCGCTTTTCCGAATGCCTTTCCTCCTTCGAAACAAATATTATTATAACTAATATCTAAAGAAGTTAGGGTGATGTTTTTGCAAAGAGCATCTGCTAATACTTTAGCACTCTTAGAACCAATTTGATTCCCAAAAATACGTAATGAAGTCAATGTAGTGTTTATGAAAAGAGCTTCTGCTAGTGCTTTCCCTCCCTTACAACCCAATTTATTATAAGAAAGACTTAAATCAACCAAAGTATTTTTCTTGCTAATAATTTCCATTAATAGAGTTATTTCTTTGTAATGCAAATAAACATCATCAAAACTTAAATGGATAATAGTATTGTTCATATAAAGACCTTCAGTTATTGTATTATTAATGCCAACATAGCGAAGTTTTAAATATTTAAGATTTTCGCATGTTCGTAGAAACATTGAAACTAAAGAATATTTGATAGCATGCAGAGGCTTCCTGTCGACTTTTTCACAAAAAATAGATCCTTCTTCACAAAACCATTTCAAGATTGCACGAGGAAAATGAATACCAACGGATTTAGTATAACTCGAATACTCAAATAATGGCTTTGGACAATTCGGAAGAATAATTTTAAAAGGGATCAATAAAGCTTGCTCCTTAGCATTTAATGCTAAAAGAAATATTCTTATAAGTCTTCTATCACTACAATGGTTTGTTGGCTCACTCCACAATATTGGTATAACAAATCTACACCATTGGCGATTTACAAGAAGACATGAGAATAAGCATTTAAAATCAGTCCGAAAGTTATTAAATATTTCGAAAAGGCATTCGCTCGGTAAGTTTTTCATTTTTGAGAGATCATGAATTTAGTACGTATGATGATAAGCTTCCAATTAATAGATCTGAACCGTTGTGAAACGTTATACATAATTTAGAATTAAGGAGCCGAGTGCCAATTTACTAAGTTCGGAAGAACGAAAAGCACAGTATTACATTGGTATTTGAGATAGGCAAAATGGCTTTTTCTATACCGTGTTGCGTGCGTGCATGCATGCATGCTTTATACAACGCAATTTCCCGTTTTTGACCAAAATGGCCGTCGCGATAAGACGACCAAAATTATTAAAGTCAAATCATGATCTCGAGATCATTAAATTTTGTGTAACTTTCCTATCCAAATGGAACTAGTCAGTTCAGTACTTTTTTATTACCCATAGTATCTATAATTTTTCACGACCTAAGTTATTCTTAAATTTTGTAACGACGTAAATTATTTCTCAATCGGTAAAAAGTTTAAGTGATAAAAAATTAAATTATATATATATATATATATATAGTTATATTGAAAAACTGCTAATCGATAAAAAAAAAAAGCACAACAGTAAAAAATTCACATGATTAAAAAATTTGAACAATTTTTGCATTAACACGTAGAACGCACTCACATCATCTTGTACATAGTAAATTACTTCTTTGAGCCTGCCACTCCTCTTTTTCTTGCAAAATATAATGTCAGTTTTCACTTGGATTAACTTCTGAATTGACGATTTCAATAATTTCTAGGGCTAATGAGCTTTTAAAACACTCTATTCATGAATGGCGTCATCAACTACTGTTTGCAAGATAAAACAATATCACATGCAAATCTTTTTAATGCATGTTAAAAATTTATTATCATTAAAATAAAAAAAAGCATAAGCATAAAAAAATTTTCACAGGTTTTTGTCTTGACTATTTTGTCTTGATTAGTATGCTTCGTTACTTGGTGCACAGCACAAATTATCTTATAAAAATACGTCCCTAGGTTATTTTCAATTGCCTTAATTGTTGAAGTTTTTTTTAAATTATACTAATATAAATAATTTTAAAATTATGAGTTATCCAATTTTTAAAATGTGATAATGTATTCACTTGGATTTTTAAGTGCAGTTAAACATTAAATATATTTACTTCGATCCATTAAAGAACATATGAATTAATATAATTAATATGACATATGTAATACGCAATATATTTGTAATATAATAAAATTTAAATAATGCTGAGTTCTAATTTTTTTATTAAATTTCATAGTATAATAGAGTTAAAGAATTTAATTGAATTAAGAATTGACCTTAAATCGGTGAAAATTAAGAACTACGTAATCAATTTAAAATCAACCTAAACTGCGAAATAACGCAGAACATCCATACTATTCTTTCACTCTTAAAATATTTGCCCGCCTCCTGATTTATCATTATTGGTGTCAAAACTTTCTCTGTCCCGTTTGCATGGAGTCAACGGTATATGCTAAGCCCTTTAATGTTACCTGAGTTCATATTTAAACGTGAACATCTACCATCTCGAATGTATCTAACATATAAGCATTATATCTCAAATCGAATGTATTTAGCATGATTATTATATTTCAAAGTCGAATATATTTAACTTGTGAGTATTATATCTCAAATCAATGTATTTAACACGTGAGTAACCATATTCAAATGTATTTAATAAAGCTTTCGCATTTAACAAATATGAGACAATCAAAGTCTACCAATTCAAAATTCATAAATGAAATTCGACCTAAGTCTATTTATATTAAGATCAGGAATCCTTCTACAAGTTTAGTATCCAATTTGGCCACACAAATTTGGTCAATCTGCGTCCTCCCTCCTACATGATCCATCTTTTTACTTTCATAACAACAGTTTATTTTTTTCAAAATGAGTATTGAAATTGCTAGACAACTTTGCCGCTCGATTCACTGAAAGTTATAGCACATTTTTTCGATAAGGCATGTGTTCGACATTACATGTTTTCGAAATCCATTCTTAGACAAGACATTTTTCCAACGATCGTTTCCTTTGACGTAAAATTGGCCCGATTCAGTATTAGGGTTGACCAATTTAGAGTTAGTGTTGGTTAGAATTAATGTCTGGAAATAATTGTTGGGGAAATGTCTTGTCTAGGAAAAGGACTGTTAAAGACATGTTATGTCGGATATATTTATCAAAAGAATGTGCTATAGATGTAATAGCATGTCGGCATTACGGCGTCGGAAAAATGAGTTTGCTAGTAAATAAATTTCAGTGAATTGCGTCATAACCTTAGACAATCTCTTGTCATGTTGATTTTGCTATTATACGTAGAATATTTGGCTTATAAAATAGTTCTGTAACAAAGCCACAGGTAAATAAGATTATTCATAATGTTACAATCTGTTCTATTTTAGTAGATAGATAAAATAAAAACTGAAAAGGCATAGAACGGGTCTATCTATGCTAAATACAGAGTTTCACAAAGACATCTTGTGAAAGTATATATAAGTTGCATGTTCGTAAGGTGAGTGGGTGTGTGGGGTGTTACTCTACTAGTATATAGATTAGATAAAGGAATTTGATAAAAATTACATTCTAGTACTGTATCGATTAGTATTTCCCTAAAAAAGACTATTCTAGGCAAAATGTTTTGACGATCTCTAATCGCTTCACGGAACCATCTAAAACAAACTCGAATTTACCATTTATAAAAAGCTTGTAGCACTTCTACAAAAGTACAAGCAAGCAAAAAATACGAGTAAAATGTAAAAGGTGTTAAATTATAGCAGATCAGTATGATATAGGTGAGCAGATCCGTATAGTATAGGCCGAATTTAAAATTTATACTATACCGATCAGCTATAATTCCTAACCCTAACATATTAAACTGGATCGGTATAGTATAGATTTAAAAAATTCGGCCTATATACGGATCTGCTCACTTGCATCCACTTATTTGCGCGGGTAATACAAACTCCTGGAGAGGAAATAGCCAATCCGGATCAGCCCGACGAAGAATCCCAACACGCGCAAAAGAAGAAAAAAGCGAAAATATGCAAAAACTAATGTTTAAATCGACCTTGGCGCACTAATTAAAAATGATGGAAATGAAATTTTACATATAGTAAACATCACTCTAACCCTATAACCTCTAATATTAAGACACTAACCCTAAATTTTTATCTAACGCACTTAGTTTATTTACAAAATCGTTTTTATATTACCCGCGCAAATAAGTAAAATGCTGCTCACCTATGCTATACTGGTCTACCTTATAAAATGATGCCTAGTCATGCAGATGTACCTTCAATGAAATTTGATTGATGCTTTTAAGGATGATATATTTTGATATTATGTACTACATGCAAATTTACCTGCGACTGTGATTTTTATTTTTGTTTGATATATATCAGATCAAGGATATTGCGAGTACATACGTACGTAAGTACTAGAGTTGTTGGTGGAACTAATTAGTTTCACCAGGACCATCGGTGAACCAACGGTGCACCATCAGTGCACCATTGAAGATTAGTTTCACCTGCAACTCTAGTAAGTACGTAATTATTCCACTTTTGAAGAATTAACCAAATTTGATTATCAGATTATAGCCAGGATGGTACAATAATGCTTTAACATTTTAATTGATCGTACAAAAACAAGATTCAAGTGTGTGAAAAGCTCTCATATATAAACATCTTATAATAAAAATTATCTGTCACGAGTAGGGATGGGCACGGTCCGGTCATGACCGGTCAATGACCGTGACCGATATTAGCCGGTCAGAGCGGTTTGACTGACCAGTCAAGATTATGACCGATGCCAAGTTCTTAATATTCTGGCTAATAAATGAATAATTATTGCTTAAAATTCATATTGGTGTTTCTGTATCATCTGTTAAATAGAAAAATCAACCTGCCTCTCAAAAGTTTTAGATCATGTGACTTTGCATGTTTGATGGACGATATGTTTCATTTTTAAATAAAACTTTTTATGATATAAGTGAACAATAATGAATATAACAATAATGAGTATATAAATTAATGTATATCACATGACCTAAAAATTTTTTAGGCAGTGAACCCGGTTGAGAAATACCTTGTTCATAATTCCGGCCAAATTTGCAGATCATTTGGCCAGAATTATAACAAAACAAGTTAAATTCCGGTCAAATGATCTGCAATTTTGACAGAATTGTTTCTTTTGGGTACAAAAATAAGATGACGTTTAAAGCGGAGGCAACCATATTCGATAATTTTTTAATTAACTTTAGGGTTAGGGTTAGGGTTAGTAGATATATATAAGCAAAATTGCCTTCCCGACATATTTGTTTAACACATTGAGGTAGGTTTAGACTGCCGTTTTTTCAGGTTTTTTGCTCCAGTAATCATCAAAATTCTATATTCTGATTGGCAGTTAATCACATGAATTGCCTCTGCTTCTGGTCAAATTTGCTGATCATTTGGCCAAATCTAGAACAAAACAATTTTAAATGTGATCAAATGATTTGCAAATTTGACCAGAAATATAAACAAATGGTTTTATTGATCATGTGATGCAAATCACTGTGTTTTGTTTCTCTTTTAGCAGTCTGTGCAGTGTACCATCCCTACTTGTTACTTATTTAGATATTTAATAGGATAATTGTATAAATAATTTATCAGCTATAACCGGTCATTAACCGTATGAATGACCACGATCAACTGGTCATAAGTGGTTAACCAATTATGACCAACCGATGACTGACCATGAACGACTGTGCCCATCCCTAGGCATGACAGACTTGTTGATTATAGAAAGATCAAACTATATACTAAAGTTAAAATTTTTTGTTTGTAATATAAACCTCTTTTTTTTGTTAAAATAATCTGCTTTGGGCCTCTAAATAAACTTGTTTAGTATATAATTCTACTTATAATAAAGTTGAAATGCATATTCTCAAACCGGTTAAATTTAAAAAAAAATTTTTTTTAGAAAAAAATTTTTCTCTAACTTTAATTCCATTTTTCACTTAGTAAAAAATTTAAAAAAAAAAACATGTTTCAATTTTGTTAATAAGTAAAATTACATACTGAACAAGTTTACATAGAGGCTCAAAGCAGTTTATCTTGACAAAAAAAGGGTTTTATATTACAAACCAAAATTTTTAACTTTAGTTGTATATAGCTAACCTACTTTTTTGTTAAGATAACCTATATTTTGCTACTAAGTAAAGCTGTTTAGAGCAAAATTTACATATAATTTTTGTTTTAAAATTAGTAAATATTTGTTTTTGACAAAGTTATATTTTGAAACAGTACAAAATTAACAAAATTTTAATATGGTTTTTAAGCTCAATTTTTTCTTCTTTTCTTTGTTTTATATGTTTGTAAAATTTAATTTTAAGTTAGCTAAAAAGGATTTTTAGCCCAAAATTATAGTAAATTTATTTTATATATTTTTGTTATAATTTTTATTATAAACTTATTTCAAAGGAATATGTTCTATAACAGATATGCTATAAGATAATATAATTATTGTATCATATTGTACATATATTGTACAAGTATAATAAAATTTATATAAAATGAATAGGGATAATTTGGTGAAAAGAGTAATTTGGCAAATTTTGATATCTTATGATCTAATAATTAGAATTGAATAATTTTTATACCATTAATTCATCTTGAAGAGATAAATTAAATGGTACCAAGCTTAGCTGGTTCTGATCACTGGGTTACAAGATATTTCAATTATTTGCTATGTTTACATTTTGTCAAAATTCTCTCAAGAATTATTTTAGTGCAATATATATTTTGTGATCTAATGATTAGAATTGGATAAACTTTATATTATTTGATTCATCTCATTAAGACAAATTGAATGGTATAAAAATTTTTCAATTCTAACTATTGGATCACAAAAGATATCATTAATTTGCCAAATTACTCCTATTTTTCTAAAATTTAAACTTTTTGATACAATGTATAATCTATTTTTTTTTTGGTGTTAAGGTAAGGTTTTGCCTTTATCTTTATTAATAAAATGTGTAAGATTCCTCATGGGGTTTTTTAAATTACAATTATTAAATATTCAAGAATTAAGACTCAGACTATAGATAGAAGTTTCTAGCTAATTTATCTGCAACCTAAACCTACTAGAGTGGTTAAAACTTATCTAGATTTGGATATGGAGAATAGAGTTAGTTGAAAAGCTATATTTTATCCAGTTATGTGACCAGATGTCTGTTTTCCTGAGTGCTAAGCCTAAGGGTGGGCATGTGTTATTGTTATTTTCATGTTGTTGGTCTGGTAAGCCACAAATGCAGCTGTATGTATATAGTGTTCTATTGTGATGAGAAGTATGTAAATGTTTGGTGGGTATAGAATGGGGTTGAGGTAGGGCTTGTGTAGATTTCCAACGTGCTAAGTTTATGCAGTATGGTTTCCATAGTTGTTCATGAATTCTTTGTTAAATAAGTAGAAGAAGCTTAATAGTAGTGTTGGATGCGTTTTTGTAAGAAGTATGCTGGGATATAATATTGATAAGAGATTTTGGAATGTAGCCTTGGATTGTGGTATAGAAATTTGTAGTATTAAATGGTGGAGTTCGTGTGGGGGAGAGGCAGTAGTGGGTTAGGAGGTTGTTACGTATCTGTTGTAGTTCGTAGGGGGATAGGTCAGGTAGGTCAGAAAAGGAGTATTGTGTAATTGTGTTATGGATGATATTTGAAATATTATTTGAGTCTGGACAGAGTAGCCAATGAAATCCATGGTCGGTCTGGTTGCATGTGGTACAAGTAGGGTGCGTATTTGAAGAGTTAGTAGAAAGAAAGTATGAAAGAGTGGGGAGCATTTTTAACAAGCATTTTATGCGAAAAGATTTTTGAGAGCTAAGCTTGAAATTAGTATAGTTGTGAGTGCGTTTGTGATTGTGGTTCAGGTATAGCCAGGTTGCATTCCAATCTATTTGTTGAGCTATGGGAATGATTTGTTGAATTCTGTGTTGAGAGGACCACATGGCGATTGTGTGTGCATTGCAGATATTTTTGATAGCACGGCGTGTAGGTTGTTCTATATTATATTTTTTATAGGTGAGGCTAAAGGAGGGGTTGTATATGTTATAGGGTTGGAATTTTAAAATAGGAGAGAGGTGGTGATTTTTTGCGAGTTCGTCTGCTTTGTTATTATATGTATCATTGCTATGTGCTTGTACTTTATGGAATATGATATTTAGAGAAAATGATTTGATGAGATTAAGAAAAGTATGCCAGATGGGCCAGTAGTTATAGGAGTATAGTTTATTGTAGTTTAGTAACTGTGAGTTTAAAGTGTTGTATTTTGAGATAATGGATAAGGAATCAGTATATATATGTATATTGCTATTTCGGGGGCATGTGCAAATTGCTGATAGTATAGAAATCAGTTCTGCTTTGTAAGATGATGGCCAGTTTTGGATTTGTGCAGAGAAGGAATGAGAGATCTGGTTATCAAAAACCTGGATCCATGCAATTCCCATGGTGCATCTTGGATCAGAAATGTTAACAACAGAACCATCAGTATAGAAGGAAAAGTTTGAAGATGTGGCATTAGATTGTGCTATAGTTTGAAGTTTTGAAGTAGAGGAAGAGTTTAAAAATATGTCTAGAATAGGGTTACTATGTATTGTGATTTGAGGGGGAGGTGGGATGTTGATAAAATGGCGGGAAGCAATTGAGTATAATAGATCTAAATAGTTAGCGTTAAGTTGAAGTTTATTTGCAGATTGAGTATAGATTTTTCTACCAAGAAATTTGGTAGATAATGTAGCTGATATGTCTAGAGTACATGTGTTTTGGATCCTGTTTGAATTTCGAGAGCATCCCGGACAGGGGTGCAATGTGCGTCTGGTGTGGGGTATAGGGATGTACGACTAAGGTCGGTGTGTACTTTCCAATGTGTTATAGAAATTGTATTTGTAAGGTGATTGAAACGTCGGGCTTTCCCAATTATAATTTCTTGGTCTAAGTAAGATATTAACCATGGTTTAGATTTGGAATTGAAGTGACCAGTTTGAAAGGAGAGTGAGTTGTTATTGGAGAGATGGAGAGAGGTAGTATTAATTTGGCGAGTAGAAGTATTGTCTAGAATTTTGTTTTCAAGTATGTGGAACCAGGTTGGCTTTTTGCCCCGTATGAGGTTGTGAATTCTTGGGGAGATGTGTGGCCAAGCTAGAAGTGTAGTATTGTCGTAGGAAGTGAGTTGTTCAAGGAACATGATGTGTTTAGAACGTAGTTGCCGTTTAAAGGTTAAATATTGGGGTTGGTTATTTAGTAAAGATTCGAGTGGTGTATAGGGTAGGTTAATAGTAAAGGGGCGTAAGATTTCAGAGTGTGCCGCAATAGAGCATTCTAGATGCTTAAGTAGTAGAATTGTCTTGAAAGTAGTAGAATATTTGTTAGGACCGTCAATAAGAGGGTTGGGGTGTTGTAGTATGTTAGTGGTAGACCATAGGTTATTTTGTAATTGTTGCAGTCGAATATGTGTACTATTGCCAAGAAGGTGTGAGTCATTAAGTCGAAGCAGGAGAGCAGAGAAGTGGTATTGTAATTGTATGTCCCAGATGTTTTTGATTCCGTAAATATTGTGGTTTAGCATAGTACTATTAGGTGTGCTTCTTGCTAGTTTTGATTTATGCTTAGCGACAGTAAGGTATTGGGAGAGAATTTTATTGCATGTTGAATGTGAAAGGACAGTATTGTGTATGCGGTATTCGAGAATGGGTATAATGACGTTGTTAATAATGTAGCATGCTTGTTTGTCTGTAATTTGTTTAGTATCAAGAGTATTTATAAGTTGGGTGGCTTCTTGAGTAATTAATTTGGATTGTGTTGTCGATTTGGATAGGATAGAGAACCAACATCCGAGGAACTTAAAAGGTGTTTTTGGAGTTTGGCATTGAATATTTTGGTGCAAGAAAGAGATGGAAGGTGTGTGGATAGAGTTAGATATAAGAGTAGATTTTTGTGGGTTAACTTTGATATTAGCCATTTGGTAAAATGAGGAAGCTGTGTTCAGGATTTGTTCTAGGTGTGATTGTGATTCTGCAATCCATAAGGTATCATCCATGTACGCAAGAACTGGTGTTGATACTTGTGTAGAATCAAAGGATGGTGGAGAGATATTGCGTGTCCAGGATACAGAAGACTGGTAGCCAGTATAGGTGTGGGAGATTTTGCTGATAAGGGGATCATAGTAAATGCGCCAAAATAGAGGTGTAATAGTTTCGCCTTGGTCAATCCCGTCTTGGACTTCATATGGAGATGTAAGTCCAAGATTAGTAATGACTCTATTAGTTCTTGATGTTAAAAGATTGGTGAGAATTGTAGTAAGATGTGGTGGCATATTGAGTCTTTGAAGAGATAGGGTAAATAGGTCTATGTTAACAGAATCATATGCTTTGCTCATGTCCTGGGATAGGAGCCAGATTTCTTTTTGGTTGCAATTTGCATCTTCAATGAAGTTGTTAAGTATGTGAATAGGGATATTGGTGCTATTGCCAGGGAGTGCAATATAGTTGTGTGGGTTGAGGATGTTGTAGGATGAAAAAATTGAGTTTAATCGGTTAGTTAAGATTTTTGTATATAGTTTTTTGATATGTTCGATTAGACTAATTGGTCTAGTATTATGTAAGTGTCCGTCAAAAGTTGATTTTTTGGAAATAGGAAAGATGCGGCCATCTTTCCATTGTTTAGGGATAGAGCCTGATACTAAGCATCGGTTTAGTAGTGCTGTGATAGCAGATATAGTTTGTGGCCCAGCGTGTTTTAGCATTTCATAGCTAATTCCTGAGGGACCGCATGCTTTGTTGTTAGGAAAGTTGTTAATAGTATTAATAACTTCTTCCAGGTGGATAGGTTCCAAGACTGGGTCGTACCATTCTGACATAACGCTGTGTTTAGGGTTGTATTCTGTTTGCCATTGGGTGGAGAAAATTTGTCGATTGTAAGCATTTTTTCCCGTCCATTGGGAAAAATGTGACCGAATATAATTTTTGACTTCCGGGGGGTCAGTAAGAATATTAGTTTGAGTTTTAATATTGTCAAAGTGAACTGGATCAGTATGGCGATTAAGGATACTATTAATCATTTTGGTTGGGTGAGTGAGCAATCTTTCGCATCTAGTATTGATAGCTGTTTGGATATGCTGTTTAAGATGGTGGGCGTTTTCAAGGTTTCTGGCATTGTATAGAGTCTTCCAGTATGATTTAGTTTGGGTTAGCCAGTTAGATAGGTCAGTTTGGTTAACAGGTGTAGGAGGAATAGAGAATTGGTGTTTGAGATTGATGTTCTGAATGTGAGTAAGTATTGTAGAAGGGACATTTTGATTGTGAGTTATGGCGTATTTGGTTTGTTGCATAATATTTCCAATAGTTTTGAGGTCTTTGTGCAGTTCAGAGGCTTTAGGTGTAAATGTGTGATGAAAATTCCGGACTGTAAATTTCTTGTTGGGAATAGTCTTAAGGGCAGCTGTGATTATGCTAGATTGAAGTTTGTGCCAAGTATGTTCTAATGATTCTGTTGAGTTGGAATGAAGAGGAGTATTGTGATAGGTAATGTTGTTTTGACATTGGGATGAAAACTCTTCCCATTTCTCTTTGTCCATTAATTTATATTGGAAGACCCTGCGCTTACAGCGTGTTTTATGACGAAGTTTTGAGGATAGTGCAAATGGGAAGCTCCATTTGGAGATAAGGATCAGATGGTCGCTATTAGTGGTATCAAGTGGTGAGAGAAGGGAGAAATCTATGAGGAATGGGATTATGGAATCATGTGCCCATATGTAATCAATGCGGCTGCTTAGGTTATTGCGTTGCCAGGTATGTTGAGTGTTATTGGTGTGGTCAGCCAAGTCGTACATACAGTTACTGTGAAGGTAGGAGAGAAGTTTAGTTTTGGCAGAGGAAGCGTTAGTAAGGAGGGGAGAAGTGTTAAAATCGCCTAGAATTATGGGGTGTAGATTTAAGGAGAATGCTTGCTGAATCCATAGGGTGATAGTTTCTTGTGATTGGTTGCGGATGTGTTGATTAGTAGAAGAAAGGTAAATAGATATAATTCGAAATTTGAAGTCATGTTTGAAGAATAGGTCAATTGCAATTGCGCCTCCAGGATGTGTGAGTATATTATGGATATGAGGTTTTAAATGATTATTGATCATGATGCCAGTGCCTTCTGCAGAGTTGTTAAGACAGGACCAGAAGTATGAGAAATGTATATTGTTAAAGAACTTTTTTGGTTTGGAATCGGAAAGTTTTGTTTCTGTAATACTGCAAATTTGAATATTGTTGGATAGACAAAATTCTTCCCAAAGCTGCCTTTTCAGAGGAGAGTTATACCCTTGAACATTGTGTGTGGCAATAGTAATATCGAGAGCTGAAGATGCGTTGTGTGGCTGGGGTGTATTGTATCGGAAGTGGTTGTTATTGGGTGATTTAAGCTCTACATCAGAGTAATATAGTAGATCTTCAAAAGGTGGAAATATTATATGATCTGGTATAAAATTTTCATATGGAAGGTATATGTGTGCTTCTGTGAAAATATTGTCAAATCTGGAATGTGGTTTGATAGAAATTTTTATATATTGGTTTGAATAGAACATAGGATAATATTCTTGTATGTAATGCAAGAAGGAACCCACAGTTTGTGGAGAAGGGAGTGTTTGTAGTCTATGGTAATAAAGGAATTTGTTATAACATGCTTTTGGGTCATATATTTCAAGAAGGTTAAGATTGGGATTAATGTAGTTTCTTTCACTCAAAGAGTTTGTGGGTAGTTCAATTTCTTCATCACTGAAGTCTTTTTCAAGTAAAGATTCATCGTAGATTTCTGATATTGGGTAGTTGTTAGAACTGGTAGCAGTTAGTGATAGGGAAGTATTAAAGGAGAGTTGTACTTCAGAGGGAGATGAAGATATGGTATCTGAAGTACTATAGTTGTCTTCTGTAGAGGCGCTCGCCGTATACTCGGTTCTCACAGTTGTGCAAGAAGCTAAAGTCTGCTCTGTACGTTGAGTCTGACCGTCATTAATTAGTTCTTCCACGTAGTATAATCTATTTAATATCATTTTAAAACAAGATTTTTTATACTAATTTTATATAAAAATAATTCTATATTATATATAAAGTTCAATGCAAAAATAAAAATTTTTTAATATTAAAATAAAAAAGTTTTATATTAGCTATGTTAATTTTGCCAAATTACTCCTATTTACCTTATTGTATAAAAATTTTTGGGTACTGCTATTTGCACTACAAAAAATACTATTTGTACTACAGATTTTGTATAATGTTAACTTTTTTTTATTTGTACTATATAAATTACTTTGATTTTATTTTATAAATTTAAAAACTTTTATTAATATTGTCTTTACAAGTTCTTGACCAAATTTGAAAAAAAATTTTTTACTGAATTTAGTCAAAAACTCACAGAGATATTTTTGATGAAAGTTCCTATAAACAATTTTGATGCAGGTTTTTTGTTATATAAAGTAGATAGGGGTATTATAACAAAGGGAATATTATAGCAAATCAAGACATTTTACATTTTATGGCTGGAATAGGATGAAACCTATACTATTTGATTCCTCTCAATAAGTAGAATCGAAAAAATATAAATTTTATCTGATTTTAATCACAGAAATACAAGATATTATGATTTGTCAAAATATCTCTATTTATAATATTAAACACAAAAAGGTATTGTGATAAATCAACAAATCGAGGATATTTTGTATTTTTATAATCAGAATTTGATGAAACTTATATTATTTATTCCTCTTATTGAAAAGAATTGAATGATATAAACTTTATTCGATTCTGATCTAGGAGCAAGATATTCTCGATTCACTATAATACCCCTACAGTTAAATTTTTTTATTTTTATAAAATAATCAAATTAAAATATTTTGTAGTCCAGTGATCAGAACTGAATGATTTGGTATCATTTGACTCAGTTTGATCAGGCAAATCAGATGATATCAAAATTGTTTGACTTTGATTATGGTATTATATAATACAATTGAAAATATTTTAACTTCACTATAATATCTTATCTACCTTATATTTTTTTAAAAATAAAAAACTTTATCAAAGATATTTTTGCGAGTTCTTAACCAAATTCAATGAATTTTTTATTTAAATTCTATGGATCCATAAAATTAAAAAAAATCTTTATTAAATTTAGTCAAGAACTTAAAGATATCTTCACAAAGATATTTTTGATGAAAGTTCTTGTAAACAATTTTGGTACAGTTCTTTATAATATATATTTTTAAAAATAAAAAAAAAATTATTAAAAATATCTCTATAAGTTCTTAACCAAATACAATGACAAATTTTTTATTTAAATTCTAAAAATCTGTAGAAATAAAATAAAAAATTTTTATCAAATTTAGTCAAGAACTTATAAAAATATCTTTGACAAAAATTTCTGTAAACAATTTAAGTACAGTTTCTTTGTTAGGGAGCTGCCGTAAATCAGGTGATTTCCATCTCTTAAGGAGCTACCCCCATCTACCCACACCTGACACTTTATTAGCCAATCAAATTGCGCAAAAAATTTATATATTAATTAATTGATAATCCATCTGTCAACTGGAGAATGGCGAAATGTGGTGTTCTTCCATATAAATTTTTTTCTTACTAAGTTAACGATACATGTCCACTAATTGAAAGTTGTAGAGCTTGTCGAGACGCATCTAACGGTGGTTAGATTATCTAAATCGGCCCAGTGGATGGCGAGATATCATCAAAAAACGATTGGCCGACTATATAAAATTCCGTGACGCAGCTTACATATGCAAAATCACTATAGGCGAAATGTGGCGTGCCTCCATCTAAATGTTTTTTTCTTACTAAGTTAACGGCATATGTCCACTAATTGAAAGTTGTAGAGCTCGTCGAGACGCATCTAACGGTGGTTAGATCATCCAAATCGTCCCACTGGATGGCGAGATATCGTCGAAAAACGATTTGCTGACTATATAAAATCTCTATGTAAACAAACATTGTTTATAGAGATTTTATATAGTCATCCAATCGTTTTTCGATGATATCTCGCCATCTACTGGGCCGATTTGGATGATCTAACCACCGTTAGATGCGTCTCGATGAGCTCTACAACTTTCAATTAGTGTACATGTGCCGTTAACTTAGTAAGAAAAAAATATTTAGATGGAGACACGCCACATTTCGCCTATAGTGATTTCATATCTGATATATAATCTGTGTCACGGAATTTTATATAGTCGGCCAATCGTTTTTTGATGATATCTCGCCATCCACTGGGCCGATTTGGATTATCTAACCACCGTTAGATGCATCTTGACGAGCTCTACAACTTTCAATTAGTGGACATATATCATTAACTTAGTAAGTAAAAAAATTTATATAGAAGAACGCCATATTTCGCCATTTTCCAGTTGACAGATGGATTATCAATAAAAATTAATATTATATAACTTTTGATCTACTAGACCATTTTAAATGATTTAACTACCAAATGATCCTCTCAAAAAGAGGATTCTAGCAAGTCAAAATTACCAAAATCCTATCAAAGGATCCTAAAATCAATTTAGATTTATATAATATTATATAGTATTTATTAAAATATTATATAATATTTATAATAATACAAATCAATATCGATATTATGATCTAGTTATTGGATTTTAATGATTTTAGACTTGCTAGAATCCTCTCTTTGAAAGGATCATTTTGGTAGTTAAATCATCCAAATTGGTCTAGTAGGTCAAAAGTTATTTAATATTAAATTTATATATAAATTTATAATTTTAATTAAAAAATTTTTTATAATTTTGGCCGGATTTTGGTAATTCCGGCCAGAATTACACCTGATACTTTGGCTACCCTACCCACCCAAAATCAGGTGATAAAAGTCAGCTCCCTTATATATATTTTTAAAAATAAAAAATCTTTTAACAAAGATATTTTTATGGGCTCTTGACCAAACTTGATCAAAATTTTTTTATTTAATCTGTAGAATTAAAATAAAAAAATTTTTATTGAATTTGGTTAAGAACTCACAAAGATATCTTTGATGAAAGTTTTTGTAAACAATTTTATCACTGCTTCTTTGTCTATGAAGTAAAAAACTTATATCAAAGATATCTTTATGATATCTTGACCAAATTTAATAAAAGTTTTTTATTTTAATTCTACAGCTTTGTAGGATTAAAATAATTAAATTTTGTCAAGAACTTGCAGAAATGTCTTTGATAAAAGTTCTTGTAAACAATTTTAGTACAGCTTCTTTATAATATGTTCTTAACCAAATTCAATAATAATTTTTTTATTTAAATATTATAGATTTTTAGAATTAAAATAAAAAAATTTATCAAATTTAGTCAAAAACTCATAAAAATATTTTTGATAAAAGTTTTGTAAACAATTATAGTACAGCTTCTTTGTTTTAAAAATAGAAAATTTTATTAAAAATAACTTTATAAGTTCTTGACCAAATTTAATGAAATCTTTTTATTTTAATTCTACAAATTTGTAGAATTAAAATAAAAAAATTTTTATTGAATTTGGTCAAGAACTCGCAGAAATATCTTTGATAAATTTTTTGTAAACAATTTTGTGCAGCTTTTTTATAATATGTTTTTGAAAATAAAAAAAAGTTTTTATTAAAGCTATCTCTATAAGTTCTTGACCAAGTTCAATGATAAATTTTCTATTTAAATTCTATACATTCTTAGGATTAAAAAAAATTTTCATCAAACTTGGTCAAAAACGCATAGAAATATCTTCAATGAAAATTCTTATAAACAATTTTAGTATAGCTTTTTTTGTTATATATGTTTTTAGAAGTGAAAAACTTTTATTTAAAGATATTTCTTCAAGTTTTTGACCAAATTTAATAAAAATTTTTTTATTTTAATTTCAAGATTTGTAGAATTAAATAAAAAATTTTTATTAAATTTTTGAAGAACTTACAAAGATAGCTTTAATAAAAGTTTTCTATTTCTAAACATATATATGACAAAGCTGTACTAAAAATTGCTTAGGGGAGTGACAAAAATCAGGTAATTTTTTATAAGGGGAGAGGGTAAAAAAACTTAAAATTATATATAAGAACCTGACTATATATTACTGCATTAAGGAAGAGGAAAGAGATAGACCTCTGATAAAAAATAATTAGATAATTAATAACATGGTTCTTACAAGAATTTTATTAAAGTTATTTTTATAAGTTTTTGACCAAATTCAATAAAAATTTTTTTATTTTAATTCTATAAATCTGTAAAATTAAAATAAAAAATTTTTATTAATTGGTCAAGAATTCATAAAGATATCTTTGATAAAAGTTTTTTTTATTTTCAAAAAGGAAATTACTAATTTACACTATAGGTGATTATCACCTGTAGTCAATTTACCAATTAAAATTCAGGATCAGGTGTAATATGTAAATTATTTTTGTATAACAAAAACAAAAAATTTTTTAAAAAACGCTAAAATTGCTTCTAATCTAAAATTTTGTCTATGAAACTACTTTTTTTTATACAAAAAAAAAATTCTTCGCTAAAATTTACTATATATAAAGCCCTATCCTAATCCTTAACCTTTACCCCTAATATTAAAGAGATTTAATTTTTATTTAATAAAAGTTGTTTGTTTTGTTTATTTTTTTTATGCATTGTAAATCACAGATAATAATTACCTATGGTTATTATTAGTTATTTTCTTTCAAAAATATATATCTTGTACTAAAATTGTTTACAAAAACTTTTATCAAAGGTATCTTTGTGAGTTCTTGACCAAATTCAATAAAAAATTTTTTATTTTAATTCTACAGATTATAAAATTCAAAAAAAAAATTTTTATTAAATTTATTCAAAAACTCGCAGAGATATCTTTAATGAAAGCTTTCTATTTCTAAAAATATATATAACAAATCTTGCTAAAATTATTTACAGAAAACTTTATCAAAGATATCTCTACAAGTTCTTGACCAAATTCAATAAAATTTTTTTATTTTAATTCTATGAATCAGTAGAATTCAAATAAAAAAATTTTATCAAATTTGGTTAAAAACTCAAAAATAATATTAATAAACTGTTTTAAATTTTAAAATTTTTATCAAAGTAATCTAAAAGATGTAAATAGAAAGTTAATACTATACAAAATCTGTAGTAAAATAGTATTTTTGGTAGTGCAAATAGTGTTCAAATTTTTTTATTAGATTTTTCAGATATTTTAGATAGCATAATAAAGATTATAGAAATAGAAAAGAAGTTATTCAAATATTTGATTTTTTTAATATTATTATTAATTGTAATACTTGAGCATTTATTATAATCATTATTGAATTAATTGATTAAGATGCTTGAGAACAATCTAAGTAAATTAGAATTGTAATTTTTTTTTGTTAGTGCCTGTTTTGAAGTAGAGGTAGTTTTATTCAAGTATAAATCAAAAGAACTACTTAGAGACCCTAATATTTGTTATATAAATAAAGATACAACTAGCTATATCTCAACTTTTGGTTGTCTATTTAAGTAGCCATCTGGAGGTTCTATACTAGCTGCTATACCTGCAACCCACATACTGGTATTGCCTATTTAAACTCTCTGATCTTTGTCTTACTTGCCAATCTTTTCTTTATATTACCAGTACCCTTTCTGATATATTAGTTAGTCAAGATTTGTATAAATGCTAGACCAATTTTTTAGGACTTTAACCAATCTTTTAAATAGTTTATTCTCAATAGAAAACTTGGTAAAGTAGTGCCTGTTCTATATAGATATTTATTTATACTTCAGTAGTTATCACTATAGGCAAGACCAATATTTGCAAGTCAAAATTACCACTGTTCTCTTACTAATACCTACTTCTGCTTTTGTAATATCACCAAAATTTGCAAGCCAAATAGCATTAATATATAATAGCTAAAATATATATCAATCACAATTCCACTATTGATTTTTATCAATTTAGATAGTAATTGATTTTTATTAATTTAGATAGTAGTAATTGATTTTTATTAATTTAGATAGTAATTGATTTTTATCAATTTAAATAGTAATTGATTTTTATAATTTAAATAGTAATCAAAATTATATAATTTAGACTAATTATCATTAATATTATTATTATATATGTTATAACTATTTAAAAATATAATTCAAAGTTATTTATAAATTTTTTACTAAAAAAATTTTTATATATTTATAAAAATCATGCCCTAGCCTCTCATAACAAACCTGTTTATCAGTTACAAATACTCATTTCTTAGTACCAATTTAAGCTTCCTAATGAAGTACAAACTACAAAAAAAAGGATGTACTAGTAAAGTAAGAAACAAAAGACAATAGTGAAAAAAATAAAACTAGTGCATTCATTATACTAGCTTTTTAATCAAGATATTCATTCTCTAGTGCCAATTTATGCTTCCTAGCAAAGTACAAACTGCAATAAAGAAAGCATATTAGTAACAAAAATAAATATAAAAAAAAAACAAAAAAAAAAAAACTAGTATACTGTATTTGTTATGTACTAGTCCAGCCCAAGATCTTTGTTTTTAGCAATATTCTACATTTTCAAAGAAAGCATTAGTGAAATAAAAAACAAAAAAAATAGTGAAAAAATAAAATGTTATACTAGGTAAATGCACTTTATTGTATGTCCAGAGCCAACAATACCAATATAAGTTGATTACGTATCTGTTATTGTTTTTGTTAATCAGTTGAATATGATTGGTTGTATGTCATGTGATATAGCAAAACAGACAAACATTTGCTAATCAAACCCTTTCATATAAATAGAGAGTCCTTTACTTTGCTCTAAACTAACTAGCATTAATCAAGATTTTTGTTCTCTGGTACCAATTTATGCTTTCTAGCAAAGTACAAATTGCAATGAAAAAAGTATGTTAGTAACAAGAAAAAAAAAACAAAGAAAAAAGAACTAGTATATTCATTATATACTAGTACAGCCCAAGATCTTTGTTTTTAGCAATATTCCATATTTTCTAGCAAAATACTAATCTATAAAGAAAGCATTAGTAAATTATGAAAAAACTATAAAAAAATAAACTAGCATATTTGTTATACTAGTCTTAATCAAGATCTTTGTTCTCTGATACCAATTCATGCTTTTTAATGAAGTACTAACTACAATAAAAGAGCATATTAGTGACAAGAATAAAAGTAAAAAAAACCAAAAAAAAAGAACTATTATATTTGTTATATACCAGTTCAACTCAAGATCTTTGTTATTAGCAATATTCTACATTTTCTAGCAAAGTACTGATCTATAAAAAAAGTATTAGTAAAATAAAAAACAAAAAAATAGTGAAAAAATAGAACTAGTATATTTTTTATACTTGTCTTGACCAAGATCTCATTTTCTGGTGTCAATTCACGCTTCCTAGCAAAGTACAAACTACAATGAAAAGAGCATATTAGTAAAGAACTAGTACATTTGTTATGTGCCAGTCTAACCCAAAATATTTGTTCTTAACAACATACTATATTTTTTAACAAAGTACTAATCTATAAATAAAGTGTTAGTGAAATAAAAAGCAAAAAAAATAGTAAAAAAAATAGAACTGGAACTTTCATTATATACTAGTTTAGCCCAAAATTGCTGTTTTAATAAAATTATAAAAGAACAAGAAAATTTAAAAGTACAAAGTAATAAGTGTTAAATGTGTATATTTTATTTAATAGATGATTCTCTAGTCAACTGGTTCAAAAAATTTTTTTTATATATAAATTTTACTATAAGTGCGAATGCACAGCATCTCTATCTAAAACTTTTTTTATTCTAAGTTACTCACTTTTCTGGCTTAGGAGACTTTTGTAAAGCTTATTAAAATGCATCTAATGGTGGTTAGAGCATCAAAATCGGCTTGGTGAATACCAAGATATCTTTAAAAAACCTTTCTTTTACTATATAAATTTCTTTATAGACAATACTATTGTTTGCAAAGAAATCTACATAGTAAAAGAAAGGTTATTTAAAGATATCTTGGTATTCACCAAGCTGATTTTGACGCTCTAACCACCATTATATGCGTTTTAATAAGCTTTACAAAAGTCACTTAAGCCAAAAAGGTGATCAACTTAGTATAAAAAAAAGTTTTAGATAAAGACGCTGTGCATTCACACTTATAGTAAAATTTATATATAAAAAAAAATTTTTAAACCAGTTGACTGGAGAATCATCTATTAATTAAATAAATTATGAAATACAGTTTGAAATAAAGCAGAAGATAAAGTAAAGATAAATTATCTAGTACTATGTAGATTATAAGTCTTCATAATTAGTATTACAAATATAATAATAATAAAATATAAATCTAAAATTGCAAAGTTCAAATTTTAAATGATTGGTAACTATTAATCATTATGTATTAAATTAATTAATGCAGTAGTAATTGATTGTAGATGCATAATGATTTATATCTATTAATTGATAATTATCATCTATTATTTTACAACTATACTATTGATTTATATCATTATTTCTTAATTGATATATATCATTTTTTGTTATATGGGGTGCGGACAATAAAAACAGCCCTTTTTTACATATATCTTATTTTAAGATAATTGAGTTTAATCGTTTGTTTTGATTTTCGGACTGATCCAGGATTAATCAAATTTCACGATTTTGATTGGTTAAAAATAGCAGGTGACTATCGGATAATCTCGTGATGTGTTGGCTCCACGAAGCCTCGTGTAATTTTTCTTTTACATTATCTTGATTTTTTATTATGCAAACTGACTTTCATTTATAATTGAAAAATGTTAATCATATCAAAATTTATATGAATCTAATAAAAACTCATTTTTCAAAAAAATGTAAAAAAGGGCTGTTTCTATTGTCCGCACCCCATATATCAATGATTATCTAGTTAAAAAATTTTATAATAAAAATTCACTCTGGCTCTAGCACTTTACCTTAGCCTTCTTTTTGGTTCTTTCTTGGTATCTCTAGACTTCTAAACTAGTTAGCTCAGAAAGGTCTATCGACCTTATATTAGGTGCCATTATAGTTTTTTTTTCCCTTAGTACACTTCTAAAATATAGGTTCTTTTCCTTTAGTATGCCACTAGTAGCCAGATTGGTGAACCCTCTTCTTTAAAAATTTTGTCATCTAGTTCTTTAGCTCTAGTTTTTTATATTTTAGTTTTAGTAATTCTGTTAAAAATTTTTGCTATTTCCTTATTCAAATAGGTTTTTGTTTCTTTGGTTTCTTGGATTTGTTTGTATAACAAATACATAACTACTTCAAAATAGTAAAACCAAACCTATAGAAAATATACCCAATCAATCGATTAGAAGCAGTTACTAAATACAGATTTATTTTTTAAAGTGTTGCTAATAGGATTTGAACCCTAAATCTGCTGCTTGAAGTAATAACTTACAACTTCTCTAAGTTACTATACTTTTATTAGAATTGTAATTATTAAAGTTCTCTAATAATATATATCAGATATATACAATTGTAAACAAAAACAACTTTGAACAATAAAATAAAATAAAATTATTTAAAATTTTATTAAAATAATCTATTTAATTTTTTTATTTTTTTTAGACTTCAATAATCTTGCTTCTTTTAATTTATTAAAAAAAAAACATTGCTGCTATAGAACCCCAAAGAACTCTGATACAACTCAGATATTTCTAAAAAAAAGGAAAATTTTCATAGAAATTCATCAAACGTTGCATTTTTATATAGTAAATCTTCAAATTTTGCTCTATTTTATACATCTATTTAGCTAAAATAATGCTAAAATTATACAAACTCAAAAACTCAAATCTGAGTTGTATTAGAGTTCTTTGGGGTCCTGCTGCTATATATAAGTACAAAAATAATTCTTTATAAAAAGAAACTCTCTAAGTAATAAATATCTAAAATAATCTATTTTAACATCTTTATGTTTCAAGTCAGAGCTCAAACTAGCTTAAGCTTTTGTATATCTAAATATATGCCAACCATCACTGATTAGTATTGTAGGATACCGAATAATCTATATAAGCTTATATTTTGGTATCATAGTAAATTTTTTTTATTAGCGCTTTTATATTAGTATATATAAACTATATTTCAAATATTAAATAAAAATTTTAGGATTTTTTAAAGAAAGTTATCATTCATTGCTAGTATATTGCATTGCTACTCTCTGACTGACCAATTAGAATACAGAATTAGATATAATATATAATCAAAGCAAATTAGCTTTTTTTTAAAAAATCACTTCTAATTTAAAAATTTGACTAAGAAACTACAATTTTTTCTTAGCAAAATTTTGGGTTAGAAAGATTATCTAATTACTGCTTCTACTAAACCTTAACTCTAATCTGACTACTATTTGTTTTGTTTTAATTAATATAAATTAATCCAAACAAAATAATTGGTCAATTAAAAGGTAACAATGCATTAGCAATAAAAAATAATTGTTTTTTTAAAATACAAATTCTCTAAACAAAAAAAAAATAAAATATAGAACTACATTCACTAAAAAAAAAAAAAAATCCAAAAAAGCAGACTTACATTTTTTAATTAAACAAAAAAATAATCTTTATAAAAAAAAAATCAAAAAATTTTACTTTATATTTTTTGTTAATATATTTTAAATATAAGATTTTATAAAACTTATTCATTAGTACCGGTATTATTTTAAATATAATCTATTTAGTTATTAGCTGTTTTTAAATATCTACTTTTCAAATATAATCTTTTTAAAGAAAAAGCAAAAAAAAAAACAAAATAAAAAACAAATACAAAAAGAAAAATTAAAAAAAAAGAAGAAACAACAAAAAAAACAAAAGAGAAAGTAAAAACAAATCTAGAATTTTATTAACTATAACCAGTGATCATCACTAGTGTGTAATTAACCAATAAATTTGCAGAATCAGGTGTAATGTGCAAATTAGTTTGTATAACAAAAATAAAGATTTTTTTAAAAAAAATGCTAATATTTCAAGAATTCGTTTATGAAACTACCTTTGATATTCTAACAAAAAAATTGCTTGCTAAATTTTGCATATTAGACACCCTACTAAAATTCCAGGCCTCACCCTAACCCTAAAGTAAATGAAATGAACTTTTTTTTGTTTTATCGTTATTGGTTAATTACATATCGGCAATGATCACTGCCAGTTATTTGTAGTTAAATTCAAGTTTTTATATACAAGATCCAGGTCTAGTATATTTCACTAATTTTAAAACCTTTAATAGGCCCAGAGTCTGTAGTACAAATATTATCTAATAATCGAGAGAGGTTTTTATATAGGTAGGCTTTTATATATGGAGTCTAGTAATATAATGCAAATAAAAAAAACCTGCAATTCATATTTTATACAAGTTTTTTTCTGTTTATTATCTAGATATGCACAATGTTTATTATAAATATAAACCCAAATTTAAACTAGCAACATTCTGTTATAGCCAAAAAAGCTAGAATATTCGTAAAGTTTAAGCAATTTCTTTTAATAGAGGTAACATTATTGTCTAAAATTTTATATTTTAAAAAAAATAATAATAAAATTGTATTTTGACAAAACTGGTTAAATAAATAAGGTGTACTGCTATTTACACTATGGTTTTTGCTATTTGCAATATGTAAATCACCTTAATTTTATTACTTAAAAATATTTTAAATTTTAAAGACTTTATTAAAAATATTTCTATGAATTCTTAACCAAATTTAATAAAAATTTTTTTATTTGAATTCTATAAATTCATAAAATTAAAATAAAAAAAATTTTATTAAATTTAGTCAAGAATTTGCATCGAAATCTTTGATAAAAGTTTTTGTAAACAATTTTAGTATATCTTTTTTGTAATATAATGTTTTTGGAAATAAAAAAGAACTTTCATTAAAGATATTTCTACAAGTTCTTGACCAAATTTAATGAAAATATTTTTATTTAAATTCTATAGATTATAAAATTCAGTTTTACTCAAGCATACCACTAGCATTCAATGCTATTATCAGAAATTAGATCAGAACATTATCGGAAAGTAGGTTAAAAAATTATGTGTCATATTTGGTGTAATGTAACATGATCAGAAAAATTCAAAACAAACATCTCAAAATGTTTCTTTTGTTAAAAAAAGCTTATTTCTCAAAAGTTTGTATAAGAAACAACTTTTTTTAACTAAAAAGTTTTTCTGAGTGATTTTACTATATAATAACCTAAACCCAAACCCTAACTGAGCACTCACTCTAACCCTAACTTAACATAAATGAACTTGAAAGAATTATGGTACTGATCATGTGAGGGTGAATTTTTGATAGCGATACTGGTTCTGATACTGGCATTGAATACCAGCAGTGTGATTTAGTAAAACTGATAAAATTAATATAAAAAAATTTTTGAATTTGGTTAAGAACTCATAAAGATATCTTAATAAAGTTTTTGTAACAATTTTGACACAGCTTCTTTGTTTATATATTTTTAAAAGTGAAAAACTTTCATTGAAAATATTTCTGTGAGTTCTTAACCAAATTTAATGAATTTTTTTTTTTTAATTTAAATTCTATAAATTCTTAATAAAAAAATTTTTCATTGAATTTGGGTAAGAACTTACAAAAATATTTTTAATGAAAGTTCTTGTTAACAATTTAAGTGCAGCTTCTTTGTTTATATTTTTGAAAATAAAAAAAAACCTTTATCAAAGATATTTCTATAAGTTCTTAACCAAATTTGATAAAAATTTTTTATTTAATTCATAATTCATATAAAAATCTATAGTAATATATAGGAAAAATCAATTATTGTTTATCAAATTTCTGAAATCTGGTACTGTCAGAGCAATAACAAATTTTTTTACTAAGCTAATCTTTCTTCTCTACTAGAGCTTGTACCCATATAAGCGTTACCCAGGTAACCCGGTTAACACCTGTCAACCGGGTCATAGCTATCGTTAACCGGGTGACTCGGATAAGCATGATAATGTGACGTACAAACGTATGTACAGTACGTATGTCCGTTGAGAGTGAGGTCATTTTAAATATTATTATTTAAACCCAGTATATTTTTTGACGACCTCTAGCTGTTGGAGAATAAACTGATTATGTTACGGCTATTATCATGATTTTCGGGGCACCTGTAAAATTTGCCGAATGATTTTTAGGCCGGTTAAACTTATATATTAAATTTTATACATAAAAATTAAATAAATTTATCAGTTACCATTATCATTATACGTAGTTTTTTTTAAAAAAAATGCATATAAGAGAATTTATGAGTTTGCATCAAACAATCAAAACAAACTGGGTTACCCGGATTATTAAGATGACCCAGTTTATAATGTTGTAAACGGGTGAGTAACCCGGAGTTTAAATTTTTTAACGGGTACAACCTCTAAAAAATTTACATACCATTAAGAGCTACCTCAATTTTGCATTAGCCAATCAAACAAACCAGGTCAACCGGGTCATCTGGGTAACCCAGATTTTTTAAAACAATTCGGTTTGTGACCCGGTAATAATTTAGTAAACGGGCGGGTTATCCGGAATTTGAAATTTATTTCGGGTACAACCTCTATTCTCTACTAAACAAAAGTTGTAGAGCACATTATTGCGATTCTAATAGTAATAAAATCATTAAAATTGAACTAGTAGATCACAAGATACTATTAAAAAACTTTTCGCGACCATATAGAGTTTCTATATAAATAATAATATTGTTTACATAGAAACTCTATATGGTTGCGAAAAGCTTTTTGATATTTTGTGATCTACTAGTCCAATTTTAATGATTTTACAACTATTAGAATCACAAGAATGTGCTCTACAACTTTTGTTTAGTAGAGAAGAAAGGTTAGCTTAGTAAAAAAATTTGTTATTGCTCTGATAGTGCCAGATTCCAGAAATTTAATAAACAATAATTGATTTTTCCCAATTTTACTATATAAAGTAATATATGCAGCCCCTGTTTGGTATACAGATCACGAATTAAACTCTATAATTTCATAGAATTAAAATTAAAAATTTTATTGAATTTGATCAAGAACTCATAGAGATATCTTTGATGAAGTTTTTTTTATTTCCAAAAATATGATTACAAAGAAGCTATACCAAAATAGTTTACAAGAACTTTTATAAAAATATCTTTATATTCTTGACCAAATTCAATAAAAGTTTTTTTATTTTAATTCTAAAAATTATAGAATTTAAATAAAAAAATTTTCATTAAATTTGGTTAAGAACTTGCAGAGATATATTTTTAATAAAAGTTCTTGTAAACAATTTTGATACAGCTTCTTTGTAATATCATATTTTTGGAAATAAAAAAACTTTCATTAAAGATATTTCTATAAGTTCCTGACCAAATTCAATAAAAATTTTTTATTTAAATTCTATAGACTCATAGAATTAAAATAAAAAAATTTTATCGAATTTGGTTAAGAACTCATAGAAATATATTTAATAAAATTCCTATAAACAATTTCAGCATAGCTTTTTTGTTATATATGTTTTTAAAAGTAGAAAACTTTATTAAAAATATTTTTACAAGTTCTTGGCAAATTTAACAAAAAGTTTTATATTTGAATTCTATGGATTTTTAGAATTAAAATAAAAAAATTTTTATTGAATTTGGTCAAGCTCACAAAGATATCTTTGATGAAAGTTTCTGTAAACAATTTTGATACAGCTTTTTTGTAATCATATTTTTGGAAATAAAAAAACTTTCATCAAAGATATTTCTATGAGTTCTTGATCAAATTGATAAAAATTTTTTATTTTAATTTTATAGATTTAAATAAAAAATTTATTATCAAATTTAGCCAAGAACTCATAGAGATATCTTTAATAAAATTTTTTTTTTCAAAAACGTGATTACAAAGGAGCTGCATCAAAATTGTTTATAAGAAATTTTATTCAAAATTTCTTTGTAAGTTCTTGACCAAATTCAATGAAAATTTTTTTATTTTAATTCTAAAAATCCATAAAATTTAAATAAAAAAAATTTTATTTAATTAGCCAAGAACTCATAGAAATATTTTCAATAAAAGTTTTCTACTTCTAAAAATATATATAACAAAGAAGCTTAACAAAATTGTTTACAGGAAATTTTATCAAAGATATCTCTACGAGTTCTTGACCAAATTCAATAAAAATTTTTTATTTAAATTTTAAAAAAATGTATTTGTCACCTGCAGTGATAGTCACTGGAACATGATCAATCAATTAGATCGTATAATATTATAATCAAAACAAAAACAAAGCGTTGAACTTACTATCGTTAGGGTCAGGATTAGTGCTATACATCAGCAAATTTATAATAGTGTAGTGTAATCTTACGTAAGGTCTTAAGAACCATAAATAATCAAAATATTATATAATATATTTCGAAATATTTTGAAATATCAAATTTTCGAAATATTACGAAAGTAATTCCGAAATATTTCGAACCCTTTCAAAATATTTTAGAACTAGGAAACCAGCTGAATCAGTAGATCTGTAACCTGAATCGCGCATTAGACTGATTTTTTGAAATAGTTCGAAATAGTTCGACAATGTTCAAATTCTGAACTACAAGATCAGATTAGATCTTTTGTTTATAATTAGATCTTCTATTTTGTTTTTTTTTTTACTTTTTAATTGTAACAATATATAACAATTAATAGATCTTTAACAATTGTATAGTGTTTTGACCACATCATGAAAATTTCAACCTGAATCACCAGGTAAAAAAAAAAAAAATTTTGAAAAGTTCAAAATCTCCTAAGCCCATTTAATCCACAAGCTACCAAGAATCATAAATATATATTTCACAAAATATGCTAAAAAACTTAAAAAAAAAAAAAAAAAAAA
>QKWP01000153.1:298240-398986 GCA_003550325.1 Gigaspora rosea | reverse complement strand
GGGGGCGGAATTTAGGAATTTCCTAGTTAAATTAGGGTTAGGGTAATGGAATTCAAGTAAATTCGAAATTTCCTAGTTAAATTAGGGTTAGGGTTCGAGTGTACATCTGGTAAAATTAACCCAATAATTAGGGTTAGAGTTCGGGTGTACATCTGGTAAAATTAACCCTATAGGGGTTGCAATTTGTTAGATTTTTTTTTATTTTATTTTATTTTATTTTTTTTTTATTTTTTTTTTATTAAAATAAAAAACTTAGATTTTTTTTAAATTATTTAATGTATATCATCCAATAAAATCGCTGCACGTGACCCACGAGATATTAGAGTACCAACGGGGTGCAAGACCTAGATTTACCCTATTTTAAATTATTGTTTTGCAATTATAAACTCGATTCTTTATATCCAATAAAAAAAATTTTTTTTATATCCTATTTTAGATCATTCATATAAAAACCCGGAATTTTAAGGGTAAGGTGTATGTAGATCATTTTTCATATGATCTACATGGTATCACAGATTTTTATATAGGAAGTAAAAACTCGTTACAAGCAAAACTTCCTAATGCTCTAACGAGTTTTTACCAAAATTTCATGGCATGCAGATAAAAACTTTCTATTTATAGTAATGATATTTGAAAACTTGGTTTTATTCGAGAAATTTCCACTTCTCATATTGCCAAAGTTTTCTGAGGAGCTTATATGTTTTTTTTGGGTGATACAAAGGGCCAAATCTTCTGTTAGGAGTCTAGAACAAATCATTACCCAATCAGATTCAAGTTTTTATTCTAAAAAAAAAAAAATTTTTTACCGACTAAAAAAAAAATTTTTTGCCGACTAAAAAAAAAAAAGTGACTAAAAAAAAAAAATTTTTTTTTTTGCCGACTAAAAAAAAAAAAAAATAGGCGACAAATAGACAAATACTGAAATATACCAATACGCTTTCTGATAATATTTTTTACTATAACAAAGCTTTTTTTTATATATATAAAAAGAACATTACACTGCCTTCCTTGAGTTTTAACCTTTGCGACTGAATTTTTCTCGATCATAACAAAGAATCAGGAGAAGGAAAAACATTTACAAATATACCTTACAAAAACTCCATACTGACATTTCTGGTATAATAGCTTTAGGAAAGCTTTTCAGGTATGTTTTGCAAGAACACTATGTTTTTTTCTTTAGATATTTCCAGAAATAACCTTGAATATTAGTAGGCGCACTTTACAAGAACGCCATATTGGAATTTTCTAGTAATAACTTTTACAAAAGGGCGTATTGCAGAAACATCCCTGCTTTTTTTTTATGTATTGCAGGGATACCCTTGAAAAATATTAGTAGGTGCATTTTACAAGGAAGATAATACGAACAAGTAAATAATGACTGACAATTGAATAAACATATTAGTAATTCAAAAACAAAAGTTTGGTCACTGTGATGATTTTAATAAAATAATAATTATAATAATGATAATTATCGTTATCATTATAAAAATTATTTATCAGTACTGTTAGAACTATTATATAAGCTTATAATAAGCCATAGTCATTTTCAAATAAAAATTTATTATAAACATTTTTTTATTGTTATTATTATAACTAAATAAAAAAGATATCAAATCGTCAATTTTAACGTATACAAAGGCGTGGAATATTCTAGATTTAAATTAGGGTTCGATTTCCATATTGGTTACACAATGTTGATCTACAATCGATTTTATATAAAATTGGAAATGTTGACATCCTACCCTTAAACTCTAATAACTTGATAACAAATAATTTTTTAAAAAAATCAAGGCTAGTAAATTAATTTAGTTTAAAACAGTAACTTCTTTTTTTTTGTATCTTTTTTGTATCATAAGTTATTAGCTTTTAAAAATTAGCTATTTTATTGTCATCTCTAAATGTTTTATACTGTATTATTATTATTATTATTATTATTATTATTTCTTCAATTTTTTTTTGTTTTTTTTGAGTATTTTTATCTTTTTTTCTTATTTTTTTTTTAAGGGAACCGCTATTTACACCATGGTTTTTGCTATTTGCACCATTGTTTTTGTGTAACAGTAGATTATCAATCAACCTTTTCAATTTGCACCATGGTAATATATGTTGCACCAATAAAAACTCATCTTTTTTTGTAGATTAATAGTTATTTTGCACCGTTAATGTTGTGTAACGTTATACAAATCTTGTTTTGGTAATTTAGCAGGCCTGCTAATCTAATTTTATAATGGGCCAACCCTAACCCTAATTTCATAATTCGGGCCAACTCTTACCCTAATTTTTTAAGGCCTTAAAAAATTAGGGTAAGAGTTGGCCCGCATTATAAAATTAGGGCTAGGGTTGGCCCGCATTATAAAATTAGGTTAGCAGGCCAAGTAACCAAAATAAGACTTGTTAACGTTATAGACATTAATAGCGCGACTAACTATTAATCTACAAAAAAGGCGAGTTTTTATTGGTACATCATGAATATAACCCAAGGTTATACAAAATTGCGAAATTCTGGCTCGCATTATGTTAAGGCCTTAAAAAATTAGGGTAAGGGTTTGCCCGCATTATAAATTTAGGTTAGAGTTGGCCCGCATTAGATTAGGCTACCAAAAGAAGATTTGTATAATGTTACACAATATTAACGGCGCCAATAACTATTAATCTTAAGTTTTTATTGGTGCAATATATATTACCATGGTGCAAATAGAAAAGGTTGATTGATGATCTACTGTTACACAAAATCCATGGTGCAAATAGCAAAAACTATAGTGTAAATAGCGGTTCCCTTTTTTAATTGTCTCTTTTATTGTTTTTTTTTTAATATTAGCCTGGTGATCATGTCATTTTTTATTCATAATAGTAGATTAGTTACATTATCAAATGCTATTACTACGTTATTACTACCCCTGGCTTCTTCTAGCCTTACATCTAAAAAATAGCTCGTCCGGTTACTTAAAAGCACCTGTCTGTGACCTGCCAGAGTAGAATTAGCTTCACTATTGCCAGAATTCTTCCAAACCCCTCTATCGCTAGATCATTAGCTAAGTTCCACAGCTCGTCATGACCACCTTTTTCCTTATAAACTTCTTCCACCTAGATCCTGGCTGAATAGTTATCTAACTAATAACTGCGTTATACAACTAAAGAAAAAAGAGAAAAAACAAATTGAAAGAAAGGGTAAAAAGGGAAACGAAAAGAGAAGGAGAGAATAAAAGGGGAAATACTACATAACCTAAGCGAAAAACCAAAATAAAAAAAGGACAAGATGAAAAAAGCATAAAAAAAATATGGCCTGACANTGTGATGATTTTAATAAAATAATAATTATAATAATGATAATTATCGTTATCATTATAAAAATTATTTATCAGTACTGTTAGAACTATTATATAAGCTTATAATAAGCCATAGTCATTTTCAAATAAAAATTTATTATAAACATTTTTTTATTGTTATTATTATAACTAAATAAAAAAGATATCAAATCGTCAATTTTAACGTATACAAAGGCGTGGAATATTCTAGATTTAAATTAGGGTTCGATTTCCATATTGGTTACACAATGTTGATCTACAATCGATTTTATATAAAATTGGAAATGTTGACATCCTACCCTTAAACTCTAATAACTTGATAACAAATAATTTTTTAAAAAAATCAAGGCTAGTAAATTAATTTAGTTTAAAACAGTAACTTCTTTTTTTTTGTATCTTTTTTGTATCATAAGTTATTAGCTTTTAAAAATTAGCTATTTTATTGTCATCTCTAAATGTTTTATACTGTATTATTATTATTATTATTATTATTATTATTTCTTCAATTTTTTTTTGTTTTTTTTGAGTATTTTTATCTTTTTTTCTTATTTTTTTTTTAAGGGAACCGCTATTTACACCATGGTTTTTGCTATTTGCACCATTGTTTTTGTGTAACAGTAGATTATCAATCAACCTTTTCAATTTGCACCATGGTAATATATGTTGCACCAATAAAAACTCATCTTTTTTTGTAGATTAATAGTTATTTTGCACCGTTAATGTTGTGTAACGTTATACAAATCTTGTTTTGGTAATTTAGCAGGCCTGCTAATCTAATTTTATAATGGGCCAACCCTAACCCTAATTTCATAATTCGGGCCAACTCTTACCCTAATTTTTTAAGGCCTTAAAAAATTAGGGTAAGAGTTGGCCCGCATTATAAAATTAGGGCTAGGGTTGGCCCGCATTATAAAATTAGGTTAGCAGGCCAAGTAACCAAAATAAGACTTGTTAACGTTATAGACATTAATAGCGCGACTAACTATTAATCTACAAAAAAGGCGAGTTTTTATTGGTACATCATGAATATAACCCAAGGTTATACAAAATTGCGAAATTCTGGCTCGCATTATGTTAAGGCCTTAAAAAATTAGGGTAAGGGTTTGCCCGCATTATAAATTTAGGTTAGAGTTGGCCCGCATTAGATTAGGCTACCAAAAGAAGATTTGTATAATGTTACACAATATTAACGGCGCCAATAACTATTAATCTTAAGTTTTTATTGGTGCAATATATATTACCATGGTGCAAATAGAAAAGGTTGATTGATGATCTACTGTTACACAAAATCCATGGTGCAAATAGCAAAAACTATAGTGTAAATAGCGGTTCCCTTTTTTAATTGTCTCTTTTATTGTTTTTTTTTTAATATTAGCCTGGTGATCATGTCATTTTTTATTCATAATAGTAGATTAGTTACATTATCAAATGCTATTACTACGTTATTACTACCCCTGGCTTCTTCTAGCCTTACATCTAAAAAATAGCTCGTCCGGTTACTTAAAAGCACCTGTCTGTGACCTGCCAGAGTAGAATTAGCTTCACTATTGCCAGAATTCTTCCAAACCCCTCTATCGCTAGATCATTAGCTAAGTTCCACAGCTCGTCATGACCACCTTTTTCCTTATAAACTTCTTCCACCTAGATCCTGGCTGAATAGTTATCTAACTAATAACTGCGTTATACAACTAAAGAAAAAAGAGAAAAAACAAATTGAAAGAAAGGGTAAAAAGGGAAACGAAAAGAGAAGGAGAGAATAAAAGGGGAAATACTACATAACCTAAGCGAAAAACCAAAATAAAAAAAGGACAAGATGAAAAAAGCATAAAAAAAATATGGCCTGACATATATATACTCGAAGAAAAAGAAAAGAAAAAAAGAAAATAAAGAAAGAAAGGAAAAAAGACAGAAGAATATTTGAGAATATTCTAGTGATAAAAATTATATAACACTGCGCAAGGAAATGCCTTGCCAGAGTATTATATATAAAAAAGAAACTAATAGAACAACCTGGAATTTAATCTCCGCAGATCTGCTACACCTATGTGCCATGTCTCATTACACACCATTCCTGTTTATTCACCTGCATGCCTTCTTCCCGATTAGGATAGGAACAACAATGCCGATCTTTTGGAGGAGGTACGTCGAATTTCCCACTTTCCATCCAAAATTCCAGAAAAAAAAACTTAAGCGAGAATATGATAGTGGGTGTATGGTCACAGTACCAGAAAATGAGTACCAAAATAAAGGAGTTGTAAGAGTTACGCTGTACAGAATAACATATCTAACCAAGTATCATATCCATAGGCCTTGACAAAGCTCCAGAGTTCCTCTGCTACGTCTTTGCTCAATAGCACCCAAGCCCGCCAAGGTGTCTCACTTTTAAGTCTGCTGTTCTTTTTCATCTCTATTTCAGTCGCAGAACATACAGTGAATGGACTTTGTACCCGACAGCAGCTTTGGTAAAGTTTTATTGTGTATAAATATGTTAACTACATAGTTTTTGTAGGTCTGAGTTCTTGGAAAATTTAGTACGAGGGATCGTTGGAAAGAGTTCTGTATGTTAGAATCGTTTATTGTTTTTTTTTATTTTTATTTTTTTGTTTTTTTTATTATCTTTTTATTTTGTATTTTTTTATAAGTAAATCTATATATTACTGGCCGTAACAGTTTCATGCCAATAAAAATCAAAATTAGATGTACATTTACACCTGATCATAAAATAAAAATGAAGCAAAAAAATGCTAGTTTAAAAACTATTGTAACAACAGAAAATTTTGACTATGAAATTATTCTTTTTTTTAGCAACAAAAAAATTTTATATAAAATTTTACTATAAGTTACCTCTAGCACTAACTTTCCTATAACTATACCCTAACTCTAAGAATAATAAATTTACATGTATTTATCTTTTTTTAATCATATATTATACAAAAAATATTACCGCCAGTAACAAGCATATTTTTTCTTTTAATATTATTTTTTTTTTATTTTTTTTTTGTTTTTTTTTAATTTTTTCTTGTTTTTTTAGTTCTCATTTTTCTTTTGTTTTTTTTGATTTTTTTTTTATTTTTCAATTTTTTTGGAGTTTTTTTGTTATTTGGTTTTTTTTTATCTTTTTTTAGAGATTTTTTCTTAATAGGTACTGTTTGCTATACTAAATTTAACAACGTACTAAATTTAGCACATTTTAAAAGTACAAGTTTAAAAATTGGTATTATAATTTCAAATTAAATTTATTAAATATATAATTCTATATTTATATATCATTTTAGTATATTAAAAATTAGATAACTTATCTAAAATTTTTTTATATTTTTAAAAATTTTTGCTACTAAAAAGTGCAAAAAAAATGCTAAATTATAAATAGCAAAATTTTTATTTAATAAAATTTTTTAAATTGTTTAATAAAGTTATAAAGCTAATTTTTCTGGTTCTAATGATAGTAAAATTATTAAAATTGGTTCAGTAAATAAAAAGTTATAAGTAATTTAATTTTACTAAATTTTTACTATGTTTATGCTATTTTTTATTATATAAATATACAAAAAATCTAACTATTTTAGGCATGTATTACTTTAAAACAGGTTTATTTATTTTTTTTTAACTATACAAGATCAAAATTAGATTCAAAAACATCTAAAAATTTAGTATTTTTTTAATTGAGTAAATTTATTCATTGCCCCATGCGATGCGCCTTATATGTTGCTCTCCCAATCAAATTTCAAGATCAGGTGTAATGTTACATGATCAAAAAATTCAAAACAAACGTTCGTTTTGTCAAAAATCATCTATAACTTAAAATTGAGTATATGAAACTACTCTTAGGATTCTAACAAAAAAATTCCTTGCAAATTTTACTATAAAACCCCCCTCTCACCCATACACACAATCTATACCTCACCCTAACCCTATCCAATGAAAAAACAGGTTATTTTAATTGTTTTGATTTTACGTTACACCTGATTTTATGATCTGCGGCAGGTGCGACAACATCGCACGTGCGATGTATAAATTATTTCTTTTTAATTTTATTATATATTTTTATACGGGTTTACTAAAATGCACCTATGGTGTTGAACACTATGCTACACAAAACTATTAGAATAGCCAATCAAAATTTAAGATCAGGTGTAACATAAAATTTTTTTTGTTTATTTTTTAAAAAAACATTCATAACTTAAAATTTTGCTTATGACACCACCTTTGGGGCTCTAATAAAAAAAATTCCTTGCTAAATTTTGGTATAAACTATGACTTCTGCCCCATCCCAGGTCTTACCCTAACCTAAGGTAATAAAAATTTATTTTTTGTTTTATAAAAGTTTATTTTTTTGTTTTTGTTACACGAATTTGCAAATCTAATTTACTTATGGTGTTCAACACTATAGGTGCATTTTAAAATTACCAATTTTTATATAGTATGATTTTTTTAAGCTGTACTAAATTTAGTGCAGCAAAATTTTAGAAAAATGAACAAGGTTTAAAAATGAACTATATAAATTTTTATTATCAAGTATTACTAAAATTATACAAAAAGATAGTTCTAATATTCAAATATATTTTGACAAAATTTAAATTAATTTGGTTAAATATTTAATTTAAAATAATTTTTTTGTATGTACTAAATTTAGTAAAAAGCTTGATATGTACCCATTAAACTAACTTTTTTTTCTATTTATAATTTAGTATAAATAGTTGTATCTTTAAAGATAAGATTTTATTTTTTTTTATTTTTTATTTTTTTTCAACTAACTTTTTTTTATTTTTGTTACTTTATTTTTTTTCATTATTATTTGAGTCATTATTAAATTGAGTCATTATTAAATAGATCATTATTAAATAGAGTTGTTATTAAATAGAGTTGTTATTGGATAAAATATCATTGAATAGATTTATTATTATAATTTGAGCTGAGTTATTAAATTAATACTAAATAAAGATTGGGCAATATTAATTTTTTTTAACTTGTTTGGCACCTTATGAGAACCTGAAGTATTTAGGTTCAAGAAAAGTATAGTTTCAAGGCTAAACTTAAAGGAATTAGCAGAAAAGCATTGTAAGAGGGGTTTGTTTGTTTTAGTTTAGTATAGATTTTGCTTTAAAATTCTATTTCATATTACAATTTTGTTTGTATTTTTTTTTTAAATTAATAAAAAAAGTTTTTAAATAAATATTAAAATTGAGTATATAATTGATATAATGACTAATTTGTTATATAAATTATGTAAACATTTTGATTGGTCAACTACAGGATTGCTATAGCAATATAGGGGGCATCCATAAATAACGTTATGTACTCCCTCAAAGTAGCACTTGACCCCCCTACTATCCCTTAAACCGTCCGGGCTTAGTGGGCAAATTTGCCCGCTAAAATAATCGGGAAAATTTTAACCAGAAATGATTTTCTTTTTATTTAGAACCAATTAAAATTAGCCAAAGTGATCACGTGACCATACGTCATGTGATAATAAAGTTTCATGACATCACGTGTGCCATGTGACAAAAGCGAAGAGCGAAAACCTAAATTATCCGAAATATGCTTCGCTTTTGAAATAGAGTATTTTAGTGGGACTAAGTTTATAAATCACTCTAAAATTTTGGCTATAGATAATACAGACTAGGGTAAAAAGTCATCGTATGGAATAGTGGGACTTACCTATAATATAATTTTATGTTATTGCGGTAGATAGATTGATCAAATTAGCTATTACAATAAATTAAAATTTTTTAAATGTAAATTTAAAATTTAACAATTAAACCGGCCAAATACTTAAAATGCTTTTAATTATGCAAAAATTAAGCATTTAAGGAATCATATTTATCTAACGCACTTAAAGTCGGTTTTTGCAAATAAGTAAAATGTGATGCCTCTGATCTGAGGTAGCAATATTAATTTTGGAGGTTTACAATTTACATTTTTTAAGATTTTCGAAATTCATTAACTTAAAAGAAATTTATTGTTTCAACTATGGACAAAGAACAAGAGTAATTTAGGATTATTTGTATCAAATAAATATAATGATTATAGAATATTGTGCCTATGAAAAATTATTGAAAAAAGTGATTTTATGTGTAATTGTTATACCTTATATTTATACAAAACACCAATAAACTTTTAACCTTAATCACATTAAACTAATTACTTACAGGCATATGCCTCTGTATTAACTTGCATATAAATTAACACCTTATAAATTACTAAATCCAAGTGGGACTGGTTCGAAATTATTTTTTTAAAAAATAATTAGCCAAACATTATTATTGCTAGTTATTTATGTTTGTTTATATACATTTCATATATATATTATTAAACTGATCACACGTATCATTCGATTAAATAATTAAAAGCGAACCGATTTTTTTATAGTCAACTAGCAAAGCTGTTAATTATTGCCGAAACCTTAAATATCATATATAAATTTTAACATTTCTTCAAATTTTTCAGGAGTATGTATAATAAAAATGTAAAAAATCTTATTTTGCTATTACATCTCTAGTCATGAGTAAAGATGTGACAAATCAAAAAAAAAAAACATTCATATGAACAAATATTAAAGGTTTAACTGATAAATGAATTTAAATTTACTAAAAGTATTTTAATAGTCATTTAAAATAAATTTAAATAGTAATGCATACAACTAATTAGGGAGTAGAAGTAAATTTAACTTAAAAGATCTTATAAATATAAAAAACCAGAATTTGATAAAGGTTTTGGGAAACGCATGAGCAGATAGAACTGAGCGTTCAGTCGGAAAGTGTGATAATGAAGGTGATATATCGACAAGAAAGATGTAAAGAATTTAAAATAAACATTGAATTTATCAAATGCAGAAATGAATGCAATTACTTAGTGATATAAATCAATAAAATATACATAATAGGTTATAAAGAATATATAATAGATTATAACAATATATACTATATTAAGTCATAACTATGTACAAAAATTAGTTTCAAAGACACCAATCCGAATTGTTACAATCTTCTCCGAATATTTTTACCCACCAATGTCTTTCATCACTAAGCAGACAAAAGCTGAGAAGAAACATTGCTACTACAACACCACAAAAGCAAAAAAAAACGTGAACGATCTGACTACCTTTTAGGCTCACTTCTCCTCTCAAATGTAGAATTAGTGCCAAAAAACTATTAAAAGTCCATATCGTGCAAAAACTTGATAAAAATTTTGAGCGACAGAAAAATCCCTTTGGTGGAGTGTAGTACGCTATAATTACTGCACTCCAAGGGACAACCATTGATAAGAAGGCCGTAATGGCAACAAGTACACGTTTTTTTATTAGTTCATGAGAGTTGAGATGTACAACTTGTATAATTCTTTCATCTTCGGGTAGTTTGTTAATCTCGAGAGTTACATCCTTGAATACGAGCCGTCCGTAAACGACTCGTTTATAGATCACCGGAATTGTCCACAACAATGTGATTGGCACATATGGCCAATCCGTACATTCCAGTTTTGTACCGGTCTTATATATTGCAATGGCCAAGCCTACTAATATATAGTAGGCTGAGACCAAGGATGAAAGACGCTCTAGTACTGATGCTTCGGAGAAACACTCCGAAAAACACCTTAACTGTGAATCAGTAGGATCGAGTTTCATAGCGTGTTGTCCGAATGGCCGAAAAGGTATACTATCTGCACCTCTAGCAAAAAATTCTTTATTTAAATAATAGCTGCACATGGCTTTTTTATCATTCTGCACGCATATTATGTAAAACAGGCCAGAAAATGGGCAGCCCAAGCATCGGAAAATCCATTGCAATTTCGACCAAAGACCTCGGGTCGGAATTTCTCCGATTACTGCAATAACTGGCAAACAGCCTAAAACATATTGTGGGACTTGACTTTGCAATTTTCCTAGAAGAACTTCAGATGCTGATGGTGTCGAGCTCATTTTGTGCAGAATAAGAAATTGAATTTGTGCAGAACAAGGAATTGAATTGAAAGCTTATTTATATATTTCAATCAAACAAAATTAATAAATGAAGTATTGTTTTTACAGATTAAGAATGACAAATCTTTTTTCTATAATTTTGAAGATGTTATTTGTAGCACTAGTAGAAGTTCAAAAAAAAGTAGTACATGCTGATTTCATCAGAAAAGAACGATATGTTAATAAACATGAAACCCGAAAGCATTTACTATGATTAGGAATTAAGTATTTATTCTTTTCTTTTATTTTAACTATTATATATGTTCTCAATTTTGACTTTTTTAGTCTATGGTTGTTTTTTAAATGAAAATCTAATATAATCGGATAACCTGACGTGATATATGATCATAAAGAAATAGAACAATGATGAAAATTTTAATTAAGCAGGATTTTTGTAAGCAAATATTGAATCACGTATGTACTGTACATATATACAAATGAGTAATTAAGATCATGAAAGCTTTAATAATATCTACAAATCTTGACAAAATAAAAGTTTATGATTAAAAAAAAGTATATATACATATATATAATATGTACATATAAGGAAAATGGATTAAAAATTGTACAAAGGACAATTTTGCGATGATATTTTTGTTAATTAGCCGTAAGCCAAAATTTCAGCCTAAAGATCATCTCTAACCGTTGTTAAATTCCCATTTTTAGGGTATGCTCTTTAGTATCCTTTTGATGGCACATGTTTGTGTTATTATGATTTCTCCTTTTTGGAGCACATAAACTTTAATGTGAAACCGTTTTTAAAGATATCCAAATCGAGCTAAATAAAGCAAAATGATAATATCGGTTTAGATTTTTAATATTAATATCAATATCAATATATAATACATACGCATTAAAAGCTATTTTAAAGCAGTAATGAAAATTGGAAGATTAGAATTAGGTGAACCGGAAGCTCCGAATATAATAAAAAGCTACATATTAGAATTTTATGATGGGTACATCATTTCCTTAACGCTTTTGTAACCCTAATACTGTAATTGCATCTCAAAAGTCCTAATGTACAACTAATGTATGGAATCACAGTGCATTTTCACACTGATCGCATTGTAGTATACAACAGTCAAAAAGTTTTCCAGTTAGAAAATTAGCGTAATGAAATTGCTGAATTCGAAGGTGTTTATAATTAAAAGTATGTGCCAACAAATAATTATGTATTTTTAATTAATAATATACACAATTGATTTATTTATGCGAAGTGTCATCAATTTTTATAAGAACGTAGTGCTGAGATCGTGGAAAAGTATGTTGTTTAAGGAATCATATATAGTGTAGAGTTAGTCTAGAACTATAATTAAAATAATAATAATAATAATAATAATAATAATAAAATAAAAAAAAAATACGATACGATTTTGTATGTTAGTTACTTATTAATTAGGCGAGACCAACTTGATTTTCTGTTTAACATAACATGAGATGGCTCATAAGAGGGGGGTGGATATTTAAGCAAAAACACATTCCATATTGCATATAGATTTTAAAAAATAGAGGGATATTTAATATTATGTGTATTGGCTCTTATAATTTTTAAAAATGAGGTGGGTTATATTANAAAAAAAAAAAAAAAAAAAAAAAAAAAAAGTACTTTAAGTAGTGCAAATTCATATATCCTTCAAAATGTACGAACATATATTACCCCATCGCTATGTTTTGATTAATTAGTCGATTCAACACACTAACGTACTGTATCACTAGATAGATGATTAATCAAAAGAAGCTAATTTTATTACCATTTAATTTTCTGATTTGAAACTTTAAAATAGAAAATAAGATGTTTTTAAACTCTCGTTTGAATTTTCTCGAAATAAGATAATTCCAAAATTAACTTATTTCGAAAATAAGCGGGAGTTTAATTAGATTTTAACAATTAGGTAGGGTTTCTATAAACGTAGTCAACAGTAATTTAAATTAATTATTTTAACATATTTGACAAAGGCGTGTATTAATTCTATTTTAATTGTTTTTTTGACGTATGATTTATTCACGATTGAAACTTAAGATTCTTTTTTTAAGCATATGCGAGGTATACAAGTTTTATAAGTTTTTTTTAGTATTGCAGTAATAGTATAGATTAATCTCCTTAAACTCCTTAAACGCACTCCGCTGAAATCACAGTAAAAGATGCATTATAGAAAGCAAGATATAATACAATGCAATTATAAGACTACGCCGCGTGCATAAAAAATAATTTATAAAGCAAATGCATTTTAGAGAGGTTTATTTTTTTTATTGTTATTTTTATTTTTAATGTACAATGGGTAAAATTTTAACATAAATAAAATACTGCAGTGCAGATAAATAATGTATTTTAACTCAGCATAAAAATTTTATAATTATGCATTTTGCCAGATGGGATCATTATTACAGTCGGACCTTTAAATGCACAGTGACAGTACCATACGTAAAAAATTGGACAACCGTGCAATTTTTTGACAGACAGGTATTACTAAGAATTCATAAATTTTTATATTAATTGGGCCAGAATATAGGCTGCATTCAGGGATACTTTCGTAGAGCATCATTTATTAGAAGGGTTGCATTTAAGGAGGACTTTTGTTTATGCAGTTAAAGAATTTTTTTTCATTTTTAACCGTTATTTATACAACAGCTGTCCGACAAACGAAAACTTTTTGACGCAATTTAGCTTGCGCAGCTGGAGTGCTGTTTTTGCGCAAAATGTTACCGCCAAGTATAGAGATAGAGCACGCACGTACGTACCTTTCTACAATGGTTAAAATTCGTCGAAGAATATCATTTACCATAAATAACATCAAACCAACCAAAATTTAGTCCAGCGTAACACCTGATATCGATATATCCGTTAACAGTGATTTTTCTCATAACAATTACTTATTAGAGTTAAGTCAAAGAACATTTTTTCTTAACTTGGTAGGATTTCCTGTTATAAGAGAATCTACATGTTACAAACCACATGAGTAAATAAAAAAACTTCCGAATAAAGAGGTCGGCTAAAAGCAGAGGTTTAAGGTTACGGTTACTTTTTATATAGATATCAAGAATGAATAAACTCAAGAATTCTGCTTTAACCGATCTCCGAATCAATATCGTTAATATCTCAAATTACACGGTGTAACCATTCTATTTGACTAAGTTGTAATCTTAAATATGGTATTTGTAATTATTACTTAGAATATCTATTTCTCGTTCTGTCTTCATATTTTTTTTCTTGTTTTTCGAATAAATTTCAACAAAATGACTAATTTTATTGCAGATTGTATGTTTTATGGCATTATAATTAATATATCGAAAATCATGATATTTTGAGCTAGCCTTAAAAATACCTTTATAATTACATTATGATATTAACATTTCCTGTGTTGCCATATTTATATTCATATTCATAAATTGTAGACCAAGCTATTGCAAATAATTTAATGCCAAATCTTGGTTATGAAATTGAAGATTTTCAATATCATACGTGGCAAATCACAAGTTGGGGTAGTTTAGAAAAGAGGATAACAGGTCCTGAATTTGAAGCTGGAGGTTGGAAATGGTATGTTCACTTTTAATATATAACTTGAATATAATTTAATATTCTAATTAAAAAAAAAATATATCTTAAATATAGATTCATGTTTTAATTAATTAAAAATTATAAAACTTAAAAAAATTTAGGCATATTTTGCTTTTTCCCTTTGGAAACAATAATTCAAGTGTTGTTTCAATTTATCTGGATTTTGCTAATCTAAAAGATGCTCCTAATGGTTGGCATTCCTGTGTACAATTTGCTTTGCTTTTATGGAATCCAGAAGATCCAACATCATCAATTTATCATAGTACGTATTAAATTTTTCATCATTTAGTAATCTATGTCATTAACATTTTATTTTATTATTTGATTACAGATGCTCATCATTGTTTTAATGCCGAAGAACCGGATTGGGGATTTACACGGTTTTACAGTCAGCATAAACTATTTACACCATCGGAGGATCACACTCGTTCAGTAATAGAAAATGGCTGTTGTAATATTACGGCTTTTGTTCGCATTTTAAAAGAACCAACTGGTCTCCCATGGCATAACTTTGTAATAGAGTATTGTATCTTCTTTTAAATTATCTTATGATTATAAAATTACTTTCACATAAAAACCTTTTCATATAGTTATGATTCGAAAATAGTGACTGGATATGTTGGCCTAATAAACCAAGGGGCAACTGATTATATGAATGTTGAATTACAATTATTATACAGTATAAAATATTTTCGTAAGGTTAGTGTTTCTACTTGATTTGAAAAAATTAACCTTTTTTTTTTACATCAAATATCATGATATTCATTTTCTTTTTAATTATAGGCGATATATCAAATTCCGACAGAAGATGATGTACCAATCAAAAGTATTCCTTTGGCTATGCAAAGAATTTTTTATCAATTACAAGTATCTGATACTTCAGTTGAAACGACGGAATTAACGAAATCTTTTGGGTGGGATTCGTCAAATTGTCATGTGCAGCATGATGTACAGGAGTTTGACAGAATATTACTAGATTATTTAGAGAATAAAATGAAGGTGGGAATTATTATTTATTTGAATAAAAAAAAATATATTTCAAATAATTCGGAATTTTACTCTATAAATTGCTTAACATTTATATTCGTGTTTAAGAATACAAATGCAGATGATGCCATTCTTAGACTTTTTGCTGGAAAAATGAAGAGTTATATTAGATGTGTCAACGTAAATTATGAATGTTCATATATTGAAGATTACTATGGTATTAATAAATATATGTATATATACTGTATTTATAAATTTTACGATTGATTTGAAGATTTAATTTTATTTAATTTTATCACGATAGATATTCTTCTTGAAGTAAAGGGTTACAAAACTTTAAATGATTCTTTCATGAATTATATTCTTGAAAAATCTTGTAATAAATATCAGACTGAGAATTATGGTTTACAAGTAAGTTATATTTTTACCATAATGTTACATTAATGCAGAGATCTTATTATATAATTGTATGTAGGATGCAAAGAAAAGTGTAATTTTTGAGAGTTTTCCACCCGTACTACGTATACAATTAAAGAGGTTTGAATATGATTTACAAGGGAACACTATAGTTAAGGTACCTACATTTTTTTTTATTATGACCTTTAGCTTTTAATTCAATAGTTTATTTATTGAAAATTACACTTAGAAAAATGATCGTTTCGAATATCCTTTGGAAATTGATTTACAAAAATATTTATCACCAGATAGTGATAGATCAAAACCACATAATTATTTACTTCATGGGTTTGTAACAGTGGGATCAATATTCTAAATATTTATGACTTTCAACACATATTAATTAATGTTTTATTATATTATATTTAGAGTAATTTTTCACAGTGGTTATTTACATGAAGGCAGTTATTATGTTTTTATAAAGCCAGAAAAGAATGGCAAATGGTTCGAATTTTTAACAATAAATTAATTTTTAGATCGTAATAATATGTCAGATAACTGACATTAATTATCATAAAAGGTTCAAATTTGATGATGATAGAATTATACCTGTAACTGATAAAGAAGTACTTGGAGATAATGGAATCAATTCTATAAATGCATACATGTTGATATATATCCGTGAATCTGATATCGATTTTGTGCTATCTCCCATACTTGCTGAGGACATACCAAAACATCTGCGTGAGTAATCTCATTTATAAAACATTATAACTTGAAATTACGTTGTAAATTTATATTTCTGTTAATAGAAAGACGTTTAGATGAAGAGAAAGCTTTATATGAACAAAGAAAAAAAGAAACCGAAGAACCTTACTTATATCTGTCTACTAAGGTAATTAGGTAATGACATTATCTGAATCAATAGTAAATTTATATTATTCATAACGTTTAAGCTTTACTCTCAACTTTTAATATTAGATTGTGACTCCAGATATCTTTGAGCACTATCAAGGATTTGATATTGTAAATTTCAAAGAGCGTCAATATCCATTATCTGAGATTCCACAAGTTAAGGTTTTGAAAACCGATACATATGAGGCTTTCAAAGCTATGATCGCCCACAAATTTGAGATTCCAGTTGAGCAAATAAGACTCTGGATTTTTATAAAGCGCCAAAATAGGACTATTAGACCAGATACTCTAATATACGACAGTTTTCTTGGCGAAAGTATGTTTATGTAAATGCGATTCTTATATTTCATAATGAACTTTTATCAACATGTTAATTTTTGTGATGAATAGAAATGGAAAGAATTCGAAGAAAAATGGTACCAAGATGCAATGAGCTGAAATTATTTTTGGAAGTGGCAAAAATGACTGACGGAAAAGTAATACTTAGTATTTTGCAATCTATTATATTATTATATTTTAAATATGCTTTTTCTCTCATCATTTCAATTGTTGATTTTTATAGATATGGTTCCCACCGCAAGAAAGCAATTTCCATATATTGGTTTTCATCAAATATTTTAATCCTGATACGCAATCTCTAAAGTATGTTATTTAAATTTGTATTATTAATTCATTTGATATGAGAATTAATTTTTTATACCTATGAAATAGAGGAATCTGTCATTTATATGTTCAAAGGTTTGATCAAGTTAGAGAAATTATTCCAATTCTTTGTGAGAAAAAGGAATTTCCACCAAATACACCCTTGAAAATATATGAAGTAAGATATATTTACGTAGATATTTTGTCTTGTTTTGTTGATAATAAAGGTCTTTTTAAAAAAAAATAGGAAATAAAGCCAGACATGATTGAAGAGATGAATCTCATATTTACTTTTCAACAATCTGAGATACAAAATGGTGATATAATTTGCTTTCAAAAGGTTTTAACAGAGGATGAGTAAGTTATTTCTTTAACCTATTCTTGTTTTTGATTTTTATTCATTTTGAATTTCCTGCTTTAATTTAGAATTCAAGAACATAATGATGCGGGTCGTATTCATGATATTCCTACATTCTACGAATCATTATCTATGCGTATTATCATTAAATTTAAACCGAAATATATAGATAAAAGACAAAGCCCTGAGTTCATGCTAGTTTTAAATAAGAAATACACATATGATGATGTATGTTAAAATTATTTTTTTTCACATTATTACAAATGGTAAAGTGAGGAGGTATTATAGTGAAGTATGGTATTTTGTCAAGTTTCTTTTCATATAGAAATTTACAAATATATCATACTCATCATAATACTACATGCTACAGTATATGATTTTAATAATTTATTCAATTAATAAGTATTTATTTTTCTCTTTATTATATTTTTATAGGTCGCTAAACGCGTTGCTATTTTTTTAAGAACGGATCCTTTGAAATTACGATTTACAACGGCATATCAAACATCCGGTGCAAATAAAACTGTAATTAAAAGGACGACCAAACAAACACTGTCAGAGATGCTTCAAACAACTTATCCATCTGGATCAGTACTTTTATATTATGAGATGCTTGACATTAATATTGTGGAATTAGAAACTAATAAATTCTTTAAAGTATATTGGCTTGGAACAACTGTTAAAGAAGAGGTATAAAGAATATTATAAAAATTTCGATTCATATATTAAAACAATTTATTAATAATTATTATTTTTCCTTTTTATAAAGGATGTAATTGACATTTTCCTTCCAAAAACTGCTATAGTTAATCAAATTTTTCAAATAATTGTAAAAAAATTAGCATTAAAACATAATAGTAAAATTAGATTATATGGTGTTTTACAATACAAAATTCAAAAGGAATATGATATTAATGATCCAATAGATGAAATACAGGAGAATATGACATTATATTCAGAGGTTTATTCTTTATTCATTTTCTTGTAACTTTTGGATATTTATCATTATTTTTTTTAGATAATAGCTATTTCATATTTTAGGAAATGCCACAAGATGAAATTTATTTAGGATCTAATGATAAAATTATTCAAGTATATCATTTTACAAAGGATCCGTTATGCGTGCATGGAATTCCATTCAAATTTGTTATTAAAGCTGTTGGTATTTTTAAATATCATTTTCATTGTGATTACTTGCATTTATACTTATTATTATTTTTGCTTTTATACAATTAGGGTGAGCCCTTCTCTACGACAAAGCTACGTCTTAAATTACGCTTAGGAATGAACGCTAAAGATTTCTCAAAGGTGAAATTTGCGATCGTACAAGCGCTATCATATGCAAAACCTCAGTATATAAATAATGGTAAGTATACTTATTTTTCAATTGATTTTTATAAATTTAAAATTACTGATAAATGTCACTACACGCATTCAATAGATGTTATTCTATCAGATTATGGATTGACAGATGAGCTTCTAGGTCTTGATCATTTTGTCTTTCACAAACTTGAGATCGCCGTATAAGATGTTAAAACAATTAAGTAGTAGCGAAAAAACAACGGTTTTTAATGATTATTACTGTATTTCATCTGAGTGATAAAAAGTTCGATAGCAAGTCTCAAAATTTGTACTAAATCGATAATCTTTGTTAAACACTTAACACTAAATGTATAAACAATTAAATTAGTGAGTTTGTTAAGCGTTGTCGTCTCTCTGCTCAGCTCTACAGGAGCAATGTAAATTGAAGAGTAAAAATTTGAGCTTTTTTAAATCATTACAAAATACATAATACATAATATCTTAAGTGAATCAAGATTTTATTGGTATTCACTTGAGAAATATATGATTGATTTTTAGCAGTTTTTCTTTATTTGGTTCTAGATTTTTGGAGAGTTATTGAAACTTGCTATGAAATACCATGATCGCGTAGTTCAAATACGTTATTTTTGAAAAAGAAAGAAAAAGATCATAAATAATTCAAGTGTTCAGAGTGAAGTTGATGAAACTGTTTTACGATAAATTGTAGTTGTTCGAAGATGCCACTATGTTTATCGACGGTACAATGTTGCATCTTTTACGTATAATCTTCGAAAAATTTTTTTAATCCCTTCATGATTTACAATACCGTGATATTTGAAATTTTTTTATCGAACGGTCGCTAATTTTTGAGAGTGAAAACTCATATTCTTACGACGGACATTACTAAAGTCCATGTTAATTTTAATTCCGAACATTGTCCATAAGACCCTAGTGTCCGCTTGTAGATTAGGCTATTATATTAGAAAGTCTCATTAATACTATAATACAAAAAATCTTTAAGGAATATTTTGTAGTGCGCAGAAGGCAAAATTTGGGGTTACGATCGGTTTCTAGATTGTTCAATTTTTCTGGTTCAATGAACCCAAATTGGTTCAATTTGAACCAAATTCTGGTTCAAATGAACCCGAATTGGATCAAATTCTGGTACAAATAAACCCGAATTGGATTAATTTGAACAAATTCTGGTTCAAATGAACCTGAAGTAGTTCAATTTGATCCAAATTCTAGTTCAAATAAATCTGAAGTGGTTTTGTTTGAACCAAATTCTAGTTCAAATAAACCTAAAGTGGTTAAAATTGAACCAAATTTTGGTTCAAATAATTCTGAATTGGTTCGAATGAACTTGAAGTTATACAAATTAAACCAAATTCTGGATCAAATGAATTTGAAGTGATTCAATTTGAATCAAATTCTGGTTCAATAAACCCAAATTGGTTAAAATTGAACCAAATTCGGGTTCAAATGAATCTGAAGTTATTCAAAATAATTCAAATTCTGGTTTAAATGAACTTGAAGTAGTTTAATTCATGCCAAATTCTGGTTCAAATAAGCCTGAATTGGTTCAATTTGAACTAAATTCAGTTCAAATGAACCCAAAGTGGTTCAATTTGGACCAAGTTCTGGTTCAAAATTTGATGGGATATTTGGTTATGCGAATCACGTGATTGAGGTTTTGCATAACTTAAATCTTTGGCCAAAATGCAAGAATCCAAAAGTTACTTAATTTTTATTTGAAATATATTATATAGTTATTATATAGACTAGGTCAAGGCTAGCTGAAGAAGGATTCCGAATAATCTATGTGAGCTTATATTTGGCATTATAGTAAATTTTTTTGTTAGCACTTTTTATATTGATATATATAAAATATTAGATAAGAATTTTAGAATTTTGATTCTTTATCGTTTTTTTTGAAATGCAGCATTCTCTAAAAAAAAGAAAAAAAAGAAACAGAACAGAACTATATTTTTTAAATAAAATTAAATTTTTTATAAAAAAAAATTTATAATTATTTTTTCTTTATATTTTTTATTTTTATTTTTTAAATATAAGATTTATAAAGCCTTTCTCATTAGCATTATTTTAAATATAATCTATTTAGTCATTAGCTGTTTTCAAATATAATCTTTTTATCCAATATCTACTTTTCAAATATAATCCTTTTAAATTTTCAAATATGACCTTATATAGATTGTTTGGGGTCCTGCTAGAGGCACAATGGTAACAAGTCTCAAAATATATTATTATATATATTTTTTTAAAACATTTTTAGTTAAATAAAATAGATTGACAAAAAACCTTTTTGATGATTTCTCAAACCAACAAAGTTTATAGTTAGTATAAAAAATAATATATAAAACTTCTCTTATAGCAAATAGACTAGTAGTTTTAAGCTTGATGAGTCTTCAAATTACTTGAACTAAAATAGAGCTTAAAAAAAGCTTTTTTTAAGTTTGTGACTTTCCAGTAGATGAATACCAGATGTATATATGGAAGAATATCAATAAAAAAGAAACAACTTTTTCTAAATAAAAGTTTTTGCAAATTAAGTTAAAATAAATTAACAACTACATAACCAAATTTAATAAATTTTTTTTATTTAATTTTATATAGTTATAGAATTAAAATAAAAAAATTTCACTTTTACTAAAATGTGCCTATAGTGATTTGCACCTATAGTGGTTTTACACCTATATACTGTATTATTATTATTACATAATTTGGGTAAGATAATTTTAATATAATTTTTATTGTATAAATTTTATTTTTAATAATAAAAAAATTGTATAATGACCTGCGGGTCGATAGCATAGCGGTTATGCTCCCAGGTTGCAAATCGAAGGTTGCCGGTTCAAATCCTCCCAGAGGCAAAATGAATAAGCCAGCAGGTTATGGAACTGATCGATCGATGGACTTAATTGGGCAGCTGCCGTTATCAAATCTGTGGCAGTGAAGTGAAACGAGTTAGAACCCGATTTGGACTAACCAAAGCATGAGACATAATGTGAGGCCTAAGTCTGATATTCATGATACTACATGAACTCATGGCGCAAGTCCGGCTAAAAGGTTAGAATCCTCTGGTTGTACTTAATCTGACTATTCCGGTAGTTGGTGCAGGGCACCGTCGCTAGGGCCAATAAGGTAACCGGTAAATAATGCCAATCTTAGTCGTACTCTCTCCGAAGAAGTCCCCCATATACGGTGATGTCAGAAATCTGATAAAGCGGTAGTAGGGGCATAGATGTGGTATGAGGTGTACCGAAGGGAAAAAAAAATTGTATAATAAAAATTTTCAAAATATTATTGCGCAATGAAACAATGTTGTATAACAATACTCAAATATCTATAATCTAACGATAACTACCTAACTATGACTATAACTATACTAACTCTAACTATAACAACACTAACTCTAACTATAACTATAACAACCCTAACTCTAACTATAACTATAACAACTCTAACCCTAACTATAACTATAATAATTCTATAACTAACTAACTATAACCATCATAACCCTAACTAGAGTATATACTAACTATAACTATCTAATATAATGCCAATACAAATTAGAACTACAACAGACTATAAGACTACACCAATGCCAACTTATCAAGAACTAATAACAAATCTATAAAACAACACAACCAATAACAAAGCCACAAAACTATCCCAACAACGAACCTATCGGAATAGCACAACAAACAATGAACCCACTAGAATAATGCAACAAATAACAAACCCACTGAAACAATACAACAAACATCAACCCACCAAAACGACACAACAAACTATGAAACCACAAGTTGAAAAAGAAAGCAACTACCTCAAGAACATTTAAAAAAAGTCAACATAAAGAACTTCTATCACTTTCTATAAATCAATTTATTAACTAAATCTGTCTGTAAACAAGAACAAAAAGAACTATATTTCTCAGGGTCAAATAAATATCAACCCAGGTATAATTGGCAGTTAGTTATTTGAAAGGGCGTTGGTTGTTGAACGTGTTCAAAAACAAAAAACATAATAAAAACAATATTACTAGCCTAAAATCAAAAAATTACCTAGTCCAAAAAAGTGATGACATTATTAGAAAAGAAGAAAGCAACATTAGTTATACGCATTGATAAAAAAACAAGTTAAAAATAATAATAGCCAAAGTCAGAAATTACCTAATCCAAGAAATGAAGACCACCAACTCTAACAATCCTAAACTATTACCTAGAAAAAAGAAAAGGTTAGTAAAACATGTTTACAAACAAGAAAGCAAGAATGACAAAAATAATAGAGGTCACCTCAAAGTCTGAAGAAAAAAGAGCTATGGTACAAAATGAAAAGCAAACTTAAAAAAAAAAAAAGAAAAAGATCACTGATTACTACCTGATCACTGTTTATATATCCTATGATTAGGGATGTGTATGATGCACAAAATAGATGCAAAAACTAATATGGGTGCATTTTATAATAATTGAAAAATTTTATTAAATTTGATATAGTAGTTGTTAAGATATTTTAATTTAAAATTTTAAAAAAAGTTACAAAAAATGATTTGTTTCTTTTCTATTTGATGTCCCCTATATTAGAAATTTGTAGAAATATTAGTAGAAACAAGCTTTTGGTTTTCTATGCTATTTTATGCTTTGCAAATTTCTATACTCTTTTTAAGTTGGTTTTTTAGCCTTCTTTATAGTTTTTTTGCAAAATTTTTACTAAAAAAGTAGAATTTTGGTATATATTTTTCCAAAAGATCAATATTGTTTATCTAATTAAAAAAAACAAAAGCTACAAGAAGTTATAAGAAATTACAATACTCGTAAAGCTGTCTATGTATTTATGTATATAGCAATAACTGACAGAAGCTAATAGATATGTTTTTAAAAAAGTTTTGAGTAGTTTTTATATTTTTTTACTTTAAATACAGTATTTAGATCTTAGTTAGTACTATATAATATTTACAAGCATAGTATAGACTTTAATTATACTATTGTATAAGTTTATATACAAAATTTTTCAAAATGGGTGTGGCGACTTAGAGAAGTTGGTAAGTTGTCACTTCTCAAGTGGCAGGTCTAGGGTTCAAATCCTACTGACGACACTTTGAAAAAATAGACCTGTGTTCCGGTAACTGTTTTCTGTCGATCGGTTGGGTACATTACCTGTAGTCCTTGGTTACTATCTCGAATAGGAAGTTGTATTTCATGATACAAACAAATCCAAGGAACTGGGAAAACAGAAACCCATTTGGCAAGACCCGAGTAAGGAGGTAGCAAAGGTCTTTGACGGTGCTACCAAAACCGGAATATTGGACTGGGGCTGAAGTACCGGACGTCAACCTCAGGAACAAGGTCTACCAACCTGGCTGCTGAATCAGATACCAGAGAAAAAGGACATATGTTATAGAAGTAGATACCAGGAGGAGAAAAAGCATAATGGCACCTAATGCTGGGTAGATCAACCCTTCTGGGTCAACTGGATTGGAAGTCTGAGAAAACCGGTAAAGGACCAGTAGGAAAATGATGGTAGGTACCAGGGTTGGAGCGAACCTTACAAGGGCAGAAGTAGGTATTGGTAAGAGGACAGGGGTAACCTTTCTTGCAAGTGTTGGCCTCAGTCATAGCAATAAGTACCGAAGTGTAGGTGAATACCTGATATGGGACAGGTACCGCTTTACCAAGTCTCCCGTCGAGGATAACAGGACCGGGAATACCTGGCTAGGCCCTAAGGCAATGGATAAGTATCCAGAACTTGCTGACTGACTTATATAACGGGCCTGTTCTGGTGATACAAGATGGGTTGGCAGGTGGAACATAGATCAGAGAGTTTAAATAGGCAATTTCCGTAGTTGGGTTGCAGGTATAGCAGCTAGTGTGGAACCCATGGGCGGACCACTTAAATTAGACACCAAAAGTGTACGTCTGGCTAGATGTATCCTCATCTAGGATTAGAGGGTTTAAATAGGCAATTCCCGTAGTTGGATTGCAGATATGGCAGCTAGTGTGGAACCCTTGAGCGGACCACTTAAATTAGATACCAAAAGTGTACGTGTGGCTAGATGTATCTTCGCCTATGTAACAAATACCGGTATTTCTCTTAGAGGATACTGACGGTTCTAATATCTTGAATAAAATTCCTAAGTCCCAAGACGGGCACTTTAAAAAAAAAATAAAATAAAAAATTTTTCAAAATAGTAGACCCACTATAACTTGAACCTGAGTCTATAATTTTGGTAGAATATAGTAGACCCAGGTATACTATCTTTTCGTCTATTAAGTATGTGCAAACAAATTTGCCTACAAAAAGTTTATAATATTTTTAAAGAAAATTTTTTATAAAACTTTATTTAATTTTTAATATAATATTCATAGATTTATATTTTGTTTTAAATAATAGGAGGTTAATAAATATCGCAGGTTGCTATATCGCAGGTTAATATGATTGGCCAATTAGATCACAGGATCTCATGTAAGGGAGCCTACTTTTATCACCTGATTTTCTAGGGGAGGGAGTCAAAAATTTTAGAAATTATATATAATACATGATAATTTTCATATCTAGGGAGGGGTAAGGGCTACTAATAAACTGAAATCAGGTGATAAAAGTAGGCGCCCTAACAAAATGAACGAAAAATTAGAAAAAAATTACAAAAAAAATCAAAATTTTAAATAACTTGAAATTTCATTAAGTAAACTAGTCTTGGGCTTCTAATTAAAAGTTTTTAGGCTTAATTTTGCATATATATATGCATCCTCTAACCTAATATTAATACTAGTTTGAACCCTAACCCTAACTACTAATCATTTTAATTTTTTTAAATATTAACCTGCAATATCGCAACCTGCTAAATTTATCAAAATCCAAATAATAAATTATTATAAATAACTACAGTATATAAATTTATATAAAGTTAAAATTCTTTTATTTTTATAAAATCAGAGAAAATAATTAAAGTTTTAAATTTTAAAAAATTTTTTAAATATATTTGATCTCTAATTATTAGTTTAAATTTTATTTGAGGTTTTATAAATATAAGAAAGTTAACATTTTTCAAAAAATTTGTTTAAAGTTGTTTAATCGCTATTTAATCCCTGGGATAGTAAGAATAATGAAATATTTTCCCAGTAGCATATGTGGGGCGCTTTGCGCCCCATAAGTGCGCCACTAGAGAAACATTTTAATTATTTCCCCGGCACAGTAGAATAAATGAGTTATTCAACCTTTCATATGACGACATGATAGGAACTCGTGTTATTAATTATTTTTATCATTTTCTTGTCTCCCTTTACATTTTTAACTTTTCAGAGAAATCCTGTTATCATCCCAGCTTTATTTGATATCACCTCGTAGAAATAACAAATAAGAAAAAAAAAGAAAAATTTTTGATAAAAATTATAATTAATTATATGTAAATCCCTATCATATGATCATAATAAGATGTGAAATAGTGCATTATATTTATGTATATTGAGATTATTATTAATATATAATAATTCTTAATATTGAATAACTTTTGATCTACTGATCCGTTTTGAATGATTTAACCACCAAAATAATCGACTTAATGAGATGATTCTATTGAGTTTAAGATTATTATAATCTGATTACAGAATCCTAAGATTGATAAATATATGTAATATAAATAAAATATCATCGATTTTAGGATACTATAATTAAATTTTAGCAATTTTTGGCTCATTAGAATCATCTCATTTAGATGATAATTTTGGTAGTTAAATCATCTAAAATGGAGTAGTAGATCATAAATTATTCACTATTGAATATTTTTGATATTTTTGATAAAATTTATACTGTATATAGGCGAAAATACAATCATTAGTTAGTAAAAATTTTTGATATAACAAATTTAAAATTAATATTTTACCAAAGTATTGTATAAAGCTAACTGAATTAATTTAAATATTTTTTAGAGTGATTTCTCCTATTACTTTTTTAACAATTATACAAAAAATAAATTTTGCAGAAAAATTTGCCTGCAAAACAGACAAAGAAATAAGAAACAATAATTAAAAGACCTGGGTATAATATAGAAAACAGGTAGATTAAAAGACATAGGTATACTAAAACACTACTAGTAATAGTTAAATTAATAAGCATTAATATTTATGAATTTAAAATTGTATAACAGATAATTTAACCTGAATATAAATAATTATTGAACTAAATAAATAAAAATTAAATATATAAAAATAAATTTGAGATTCAAGTTTTGTAATAATAATAATAATACCGGTAAGAGTATTATTTTATGAAGATATGGGGGCATTCAGAAATAACATTATACAAGAGGGGGGAGTGGTCTGACAAAATATAACGTTTTTCCTCTTAAGTAGGGGGTCAAAAAATATAACGTAATTTTTTTAGAAAAAATCGTTTTAAAACTGATCCAGTTATCCAAATTTAATAATTTTGGTACCATTCGATTCGTCTCGGTGAGAGGAGTCGAATGGTACCAATTTCATTTTATTTGGATTACTGGATCAAAAGTTATTGGCCAAATTCTATTGGTTATTATGTTTTCTTATAAAATGACTATAAAATCAATAGGTTTTTATGAATAACTTTTGATCCAGTAATCCAAATGAAATGATTTTGGTATCATTGGATTCGTCTCACTGAGACGAATCGAATGGTACCTAAATCACCCAAATCGGATTACTGTGTCACAATATATTCAAGTTTTTGTAAAATTTTATATATAAACATACGGATTTTGAAAAATTTTTTTATATTCCTTAAACTGTCCAGCGGGTAAATTTGCTCGCTAAAATCTCAGTTTTTTCAATTTTGTGCAATTGCACGTGACTTTACTAAGGATCGGTACCCCCTTTACTAAGCTAATATTAAAGTATGCGATTTTGCAGATCATCTTGTGATTTTAGATCACGTGCTAGTAATACATGATCTTGTCAGTAGTACAGCAATAATCGATCAATAAAATCAAAAAAAAGCCAAAAATCAAAAAAAAAATTTTCTTACAACTATGACAATAGCGAGTTCATCTTCGAATTTGCCTTCTCCTTAAAGTACTAAGGTATTTTCTGATAAAGAGGAAGAAGAATACGTACCAGTTCTGACAGCCCGCCAACATTTTTTGAACGACCTGGGATCAGACTATGAGGAGGACGAAGACGCTAAGCTGAAAAAAAGCAAAAAGTGTAGAATTGCCACCACCTCCAAATTTTGAACCTTTGGTTCATTCGAAACAATTGCATCAGGCATTTGTTAATTTGTCACCAAATTACGAAGTCAGTTTTTCAAAGCCGATTACCCTTTTTTTGCTTTTTTTTATGAACACTTTGCTTGATAAAATTGTTTTAAATACGAATTCATACACATCAATCAAAGGCGCTGGCCTTGCTGGAAGAGATTGGAAAAACATAGATCACAAGGTGCTCATTACTTGGATTGCACTGGTTATTTACCAGAGGATTTTTGGGCTGCCTTTGCTTGATCTGTATTGGAACGAGGACTCGAAGCTTCCCATACACCAAATCTCCAAACAAATGATACTAAAACGGTTTGAACAAATCAAAGGTATTTACACATCTCTCCATCTGCAATAGATGTTAATCATTACTTCGAAAAATTGGAACCGCTGCTTTCCCATATCCGAGATGTTTCAAAAAAACTTTACACGCTATCCTCAAACGTCTCAGTCGATGAAATGATGGTAAGGTTTTCCAGTAAAAGCGTTCACACGGTTCGTATTAAGTACAAACCAGTTCTGGAGGGTTTTAAGGTATTGTCACTTTGTGAATTCGGATACACATTTACTTTCTTGCCGACGTTGTGTGTCTCCCCAAACGATGTGGAAAAAGTTAGTAGGCTCAACCAAACTGGGTGTCTGGTCCACCATCTCGTTAAACAGCTTCCGTATCGTGGGTTTTCATTTAATATCTACATTGATAACTATTTTTCTAATGTTCCTCTTTTTCAGAATCTTTAGCAGATCAGTATTGGTGCTACGGCACAGTTCGAAAAATAGCATCGGGTCCATAAGGAACTAAAAGTGGAAAAAAACCTTCGACTTGACTGAGATGTACGTTCCGGCATTGTGGTTGATGGAGTGTTGGCCGTGTTTTGGCAGAACAATGGTCCGGTCACAATGATGACGACAATTCACGGTCTTGATGGCGAACAATGGGAAATAGAACGCGAAAGACGGCGGCCGAGAGTAACAAGCACAAATGCAACAAAAGTGCGTGCGGTGTTTGGCTCTCAATCGAAAAAAAACTAAGAATTCCCAAGGTAATCGACAACTACAACCATCACATGAATGGTATGATATTGCAAACCAGCTTCATTTGTATTACAGTATGCAACAAACGGTAAGAAGAAAATGATGCCACTTTTTTTCTAGTTGCTGGATACCTCCGTCATCAATGCGTACCGTATCGCTCAAATTTTTGGATCAACTCAGAAACAAAAGGACTTTCGGCTGAACTCGTGTGGGATCTTATTGATATTGCAAATGACGTGAGGGAAATTCAGCTTAGAAGTGGGTCAAAAAAAAACGAAAGAGAAGAAACAGACGAAAAAAAAAACCAAACGGCCGAAAGTAACAAAACACTTCGAACTTTCAAACCAACAGTTTGTAGCCGGTAACCATTTAGTTGAATGGAGAGGAGACCGAGAATCATGCCAATGGTGCAAGTGGTTGGCGAGTAAAAAAAATTTAGATTTAGACTGTAAGACTCCACATGAAAGCAATCTTTGGTGCGTCGCATGCGTCATACCACTCTGCTATAATAATGCTCGAAATTGTTTTTTTGAGTTTCATAGCAAAAATAATAAAGGGTAATAAAAAAAATCTGTAGAGATAGGAAATATCTCTACAATGAATTATCTTGTAGAATTGGAGGTGATTTCTTTTCTCTTTTTTCTGAAATTATTGTTTCTTCTTAAGATTAACGTAAGGTATTCATTAATATCAAAAATCTGTTGAGATGAAAAATGTTAGTGGAGTGTCCATTGTTATCAAAATGGGAATAAAAAATTTAGTGTTAGGGCCTTAATGTTAGAGGCTATAGGGTTAGAGTAATGTTTACTATGTAAAATTTCATTTCCATCATTTTTAATTAGTGACAAAGGTCGGTTTAAACATTGGTTTTTGCTTATTTTCACTTTTTCTTTTGCGCTTGTTGGGGATTCTTCATCGGGCTGATCCGGAATAGTCAAAATTTGCACTCTCCGATTGGCTATTTCCTACCCTACTCGAGCAAACATATTGATTCATATGATGATGGGTTGTTATATTGTACATTACTGATGTACAATATAACAACCCATCATCATGTGAAACAAATCCGTCCATATGATATGCGAGGTATCAACATTCATAAACAAGTTTGTCTGATCGCTAATTAAGATATTAATTTTGAAATTAACTTTCTAGCACACTTTTAAAGCTAGAAATGATAACAATCCATCACTTGTATATTTTTATATCCTTTAAAAAAGTACTTTAAAGTGCATGAAATAAGTTACCATTCCTTTAGAAGATGGGTGAATTAAAGCTTTACTTCATTTTTTTTCAATAAGGCACCATTTTTTTTACATGTTTGTCGCATAGTATTTAGAGAACCATTATATTGGTAAAGGGAATTTAATTGACAACGAGTTGTATAACGATACAAAAAAGTGTAAGGAAGGTTTACGTTGCGCTTCAAATAAATCACGTGTTGAAATGATTGACCAAAGTTATGGTGAGCACAATAGTGTCAGGCAGAATTAATACGATCATGTGTAACAGGTAACATGATCATAAATCACTGTAACAATAGAAAGTCAATCAAATTAATTGAAACGATTAGATAGTAAACGAGAGTAAAAAATTTTTCCAAAGTTCTAGATTTTTGCACTTAATCCCAAGATTTCCAAATTCAAATTTTTTGGGATCTAATCAATACAAATAGGTCTTTATACATGTGATCCGACCAATAAAAAAATATTTGATCTTTCAATAGCTTATTCATTGAATGCACTCTTAGGTTTACTAAACCGACCGAAGTTCACATATACTTTTATTAACACTCTAAAGGAAAGCTAATCTAACCTACTAAAATTTCATATAAAATCAACTTTTGACAAAAATCATTGAGTTTATACTTACTATATTTGTGCTATAAAAGACAATTTTTTTGAACAGGCCAAAAAAAAGGAGCCCACCAAGAATTTAACTCCTGTAATCATGTGCAAGAGTTTTTAGAGCAATTTAGTTTGATTCTAGGAAACCTATATGCTGTTTTTGCAACCACAGTGCCAATCTAACAATAAAATCTCTGTATTATTATTATTATTATTATTTGACAGTCATGCCACTACTTTATTTGAACATTTTTACATATACATGTAAAGTTTGTCTAAACTCATAGGAGTAACTAGTCTAAAGTGTGACTTACCTAGTTATCTTAAAGATACCTAAATGTGATCTGCTATATCAAAGTTTTGTCTTCTCAAATAATTTTTCTTGTTAAAATTATTAACCAAATCCCTGACTTGGACTTTGCAGCCTATTATGCCTGTTTATTTTTAAACCTTCTTCTTTTAACTTTTTGAGTAGAAGGATTCTACTAAAAAAAACAACCAAATATAAACAATAAAAAGAAATATACTAAATAGGTAAATAACCTATACAATCTAGACAACTAACCAAAAAAAAAACAAAATGAAAATAAAAAGAAAAAGAAAAGGCAAAAAATAAACAGAATATGATAGTACTATTTTTGCCTGTACTAGACCATAAAAATTATATTATGCTATACAAGAAAATGCTTCATCTAAGTATTATATATACATATAGAAAAAAAATAAACTACATCTAAAAGAACATTCTAAAAAAAATTTATTTCAAATTTTACTCCAAAATATCTCACATGTCATAATTGTTTATCTCAAAGAATCCAATTTCACTGTAACTTGATTCCAATTTGGTAGTTGCATTTCCAATTTGGAAGGAGTAAATACTACTGTTCTTTTGAAAAGGATAAACTAAAATGCCCATTTTTTAAAATTTTGAAAAGTCCAAAGGAACACCAGAAAAGTACCAAAATAAAAGAAGTTTGTAAGAGTTACACTATATAGAATAATATATCTAACCAGGTCTTTACTTCTATTTTTATATTCATAAGACTAAATAGGACTTGGCAAAGCTCTAAAGTTACTCTACTACTTCTTTGTTTGATAATACTACAGCCTGTCAAGATGCCTCACTTAAAAGTCTGCTAGTCTTTTTTATCTTTATTTCAGGTACAGAACATCCAGTAAATAGACTTTGTATCCAATAGCAGCTTGGTGAAGTTTTGTTATGTTTAGATATACTAACTATACAGTTTTTATAGTTAGTTTTCTTGAAAATTTTAGTACAAGGAATTGTGAAAAGAGTTTGAATAATAACTAACAATAAAATTTCTGCATCTTCATATATAAACAATAATCTAAAATCTTTAAATTCTATTCAACAACAGTTTTTTATTATTATTGATCATAGCTAACAAGAAAACAACTTTATTTGTAATTTTATTAAAGCAAGGGTCAAAGTAAACATACTACTAGAAAACTTTAACAAATTTCAAAAGTTGTAAGTACAAGATAATACTATACTAATAGTAATTAAATTACTAATCTTAAAAATTTTCTAGCCAATTAGATTTTAAGATCTTGTATAATATAAAGAAAGTACAAAATAAATTTAATTATTTTTTGTAAATATTTTTTTATTATTTTAAAAAAATAATAAAAAATATTTATAGCTTAAAATTTTGCTTATAAAAAATGCCTTCTAAGTAGTTTTCTTATAAAATTTTACTTAACTATAAATTTCTGAACAAATTCTAACCTATTTGTAGAATACTAATCTAAACTAATAATTAAATAATAAGTAAAATCTTTTTAAATAGTAATACTAGACTTATATCTTATATTGTTTATACAAACTAAAGGGTTAAAGGGCTTCAAAGAATATTTAGAAAACCTATAATATATATTTAATGAAAACAAGTAGTAATCATAGTGATAAAAATTATAGATATTAAAGAGTATAATATAGTTAATATACTATTTTTTTATTATAGTATGATAAAACTTGTATCAGTTGTTTTTTTGAAATTTGTAATTTATTTAACAATATGTAAACATACTATATTTTATAGCTTTTAACTGAATAAACCATTTCTTTTACTTAACTGAAAATAATTGTCCCAAATTCAAAAAATTCTAAAGATATCTAATATCTTGAGCTCTATTATTTTAGTTAAAGTAAAATACTTGTTCTGCCCATATTATGAATCTGATTAGATAAATTATTTTAAAATAAAACTAATCTTTATTATACTTAGGGTCCGGAATGGGCCGGGCCAAACCCGGAAATTTATGGGCCAGGCCGGGTTTGGGCCTAGTTTGGGCCCTAATTTTTAGGCCCAATTTTTTATGGGCCGGGTTTGGGTTAGGCCCGCTAATTACTGGGCCGGGCCTGGGTTTTTTGAGCAAGCCCGGGGTGGCTTAATAATACCCGATAAAAATGCTAAAAAAAAAAAAAATTAAAGTACATTGTTTTTTTAGCTAAAATCTGGTTATTTGTTAAAAAAAATAAAGATTAAAATTTTTTTTTATTTATTAATACCTTATAATTTATTTTAATACCTTATAATAAAACCGTAACAACTTTCTGATACAGTATAGTCTTTTCTTTTTTAAAATTGTGTAAGTTAGAAATTTTTGACCGAAATTTAAATATTAGCCAATTGGCCGTTGGCCGTTTGCCAACCGATTCATATAGAATACAGATTGAATAATTGAATCCAGATTCGTCCCGATTCAAGTTATATACATAACTCTAGTAAGTGATTAATACTGCAGTATAAGTGAAGCTACTATAATTTAAACTTATTAAACCTAAGAATAGTTTTTTGTCTTATTATAAATCTTCATCATGACGACTAATTCACAGACCACATCAAACATTTATTTAATGTTATATTTTTTAGAATATAATTTTATTATTTTACGATTTCTATAAAACTCGTGGGTACAAGAAAATAGAAGTTACTGGCTAGTTTAATATCAAAATTAAGTGGATTATTTACTTACATATTTTATAAAATCTAATGCATTTCTTGAACTGTCAAATTTCATAAGGTTTACTCTGTAGAATTGGATTCAAGATTGTATATAACCTAAATGATCATCATTCTTGACTTTACGTATACCATCTGATCATATTGCCGCAAATTGATTTCCTTTAATACTCTGCAACTTATCAAATGGAATTCATTCAATGATCTCCTCGTGGTTTGTAGTCTTAAGCTGAAATTTTTTAATGCATTCATCAATATACTCATCTCCACTTGTCCAATCTTGAGCTGCTTCCCAAGGATCACATAATTGGCACCAGGCAAAAAAAGTATTATGTTGTCTACAATATTTACATTCTCCAAAAAACTCATTTCTTATAGAATTGAATTCATCTGGCACTACTATCATATATCCGCTAGTTGTTGTATCTTTAGTTATTCCATAAACTATGCTATCACTTAATTGCATATATTGTTCAAGCTTATAAAATAAGTTAGTAGTTATCTATTATAATTCATTGATAATGATTTAAATTTTACTTACTTTTTCTATAAATTCCGAAGCATTTAAACTAGGTAACGATATGAGATTAACAACATAGCCTGCTAGCCAGGTTGCCACAAATAATATTTCACATTCGTTTTCTCTAATTTTTTGCAAATTAGTTAATTTATTAAATGGAATCCATTCGATGACCTTCTTACAGTTTGTAGCCTTAAGTTGAAATTCTCTAATACATTCATCGATATATTCATCTCCGCTTGTCCAGTCTTGAGTTGATTTAAGATGATCACATAATTGGCACCAGGAAAAAAAAGTGTTATGTGAACTGGATATGTCTGGTATTACTATCATATTTCCATTGGTTGCGCTGTCTTTAGTTATTCCATATATTACCTGTCACTTATTTGCATATATCGCTTAAACTTAAAAGATAGATTAGTAGTTATATATTATATTTCATTGATAAAGGTAAAATTTTAATTTACTTCTTCTATAAATTCTTAAGCATTTAAACTAGGTAACGATATGAGATTAACAACATGGCCTGCAATGCGTGATTGTTTATAACTACATTCAGATTTTTCAATTTTCCGGATGCCATTTAGCCAGGTTGCCACAAATAATACTTTAGATCCGTTTTCTCTAATTTTTCTACTAAAAATTCTCTTAAAGATATGTTTTTTGAACTCACTACGTTTGTCTTTTATGTTTCTAATTTTTTGCAAATTAGTTAGTTGATCAAATGGAATCCATTCAATTTTAGCCACTAGTTTTTTGATTAAATTTTGATGACATATTTTTGATTGATTAATCCGTGTGATACCCCAACTTTCATATGATATTCGTACAATCTTTATCCAATTTAGAAGCTATTATCCCTGTTATAATGTAAACTTTATAATTTTTTTGAAAAATCCTTTATTTAATAATGTATTCAAAGCTATTTTTAAAATAACCAGTCCATTATTGAAATCATAGATCACGTACATAGAGATTCAAAATTTTATTTGTAGAAATTAGCGGGCCTATTTGGGTTAGGTTTGGGCCGGGCCTAAGGCCCGTCCAGGCCCGTTAGTGGGCTTTTTTTTTTTCTTGGACCCGGCTTGGGCTCATAAATATTTTGTGGGCCTAAGTATGGGCTCTATTGAAGCCTGCCCAACCCGGCCCATTCCGGACCCTAATTATACTATAAAGGTTGAAAAGCAGGCATAGATACTATTTCAAATTTTGGCCTAAATTCAGAATAATTTTTTAAAAGATAATAGACAAAGTTTAAGTGAAAATTTATCAAATATTAAATATATTATAGTCAATTAATGCAAATAATAGATAAAAATTTTTTTGAGATTTTAAATATTAAAAAGCATTTATCTAATTATTTTTAAATACTTGCTAATATTAAATAAAATTTGTAATTTGATATCTAAATTTTCTGTAGTTTGAAAGTAGCAATAGTATTATACAAAGTATATAATTGAAATTTTAATATAAATAAAATATAAAGAATAAAGTTAGTCTTTTGATTAGGAATTAATAAAGAAATATTATAATGTACAAAACTTACTCTAAAGTATTTTTTTAGTGTTGTTACAAGTGCCAAATAAATCTGTAAATTGTATAAAGGTTTGAATTAGATTGCAAAAACATAAAATATATAACCCATAACATTATCTTTAGAAATTTTTGAATCAGACTTAACAACTTGCATTAAACATAGTGATGCCACCAAAATTGATTTTTAAAAAAGGCCTATTTCGTCTTCATTAGAGAAAATTAAAATTTTTTATAAGGAAGAGCAAATAAAATTTATATAGATATGTTCCTTATAATTTCGTCTATTCAAAAAAAGTATCAAATAATTTCGTCTTTCAAGTAAAATAGATCAAAAACAATTTCATCTTCAAATTTTAATTTCGGCCCAAAATGGTTTCGTCCTCATGTATAAATTAAACATGAGCAGCCCCTTGGGACACTACAAATAAAGATACTTCTGGTGAAATTCTGGTTGACCTAGAACACTCCAGAGAAAGATACTTCTAGAAAAATTCTGGTTGAAATTAGGACACCTTTGATGAAATTCAGGTCAAACTTAGAATACTTCCTGTGAAATTCTGGTTAAAATTAGAACATTACTGGTTAAATTCCGGTTGTTTATAACTAGGATCAGTTAGAATAGTTAAAATGAAAGTAGTAATAACTCATCACAAAGTTAGAAGGCCACTTTGATTAAATGAGTTAATAAAATTGTATGCCATATGGCATCCTGCGGTGATTATGCCGGCAGGTTTAAAAAAAAATAATTAATTAATTAAAAAATAAAATAAAAATAACATTAAAAAAAAATGAGCAAAAACTTTTTGCTGAGTGATCTAGTTGTATAAGTTGCATCTGGAGTAGCGACCCTATATAAAGTAGCTACTTTAAATATTGTCACAAATCACAATTTGTGACATTAGAAAAATTCAATTTTTTTTTATTTTTATCGTTGAAAATTTTTTTATATAGAGATTAATTAATGTTTTCCCTATTTTTCCCTATTTAGTATTAAATTTAGATTACCCCTGTTTACCTCAGCATTATAGCACGCTTAACGTGCTATCACGTCAAACGTGCAGTGGCCGGGAATTTGTGGCTTCGAAATTATTAGTATTTTCGTATCACATTAGGTGGCGAATTGCACGCTAACGCGTCAAACGTGTAGTATAATAAACCTAAATGTATATAAACACCTATATTTCGAGTTTAATAAAGAAGAATTTTCTCTTCGATTTAAAACATAAACAAAAGGAAGTAATCTTAAGTTGTGCTGAAGAACCTTTTCTCCTATTTTCAATCGAAAAGTCTTTTCCCCGTTGTTAGTTTTTATTGTTGTATAAAATATTGTCCCGTGCATTGTTACGTACTTTCTCGATCAATTTTTATTCGTATCTGTCCCGGCAATTTTTCATATTGTCATAAACTCCTTTAAACCTAAGCTACATAATTCCCCGTAACTATTAGGTTAAAGATCTCCCTCTCCCGAATAATAGTTACAATATCTAAAATGGCTATTTAAATATTTAAAGTAGCTACTATCTAAAGTAGCTACTTCAGATATCCGAAGTTACACTATCTAAAATAGCCACTTCAGATATCTAAAGTAGCTACTTTAAATATCTAAAATAGCTACTTCAGGTATCTAAAATCGCTACTTTAAATATTTGAAGTAGCTTCTTTAAATATCTGAAGTAGTTACTTTAAATATTTGAAGTAGCTACTTTAAATATCTAAAGTAGCCACTTTAGATATCTAAAGTAGCTACTTCAGATATTTATAATGTAGTTACTTTAAATATTTAAAGTGACTACTTTAGATAGAGTGGCTACAGACGCAACATATATACGGTTATGATTTGAATTAATTCTTAAAAATTCTGCCGATGATGCAAATTTGAAAAAAATTTATGAAAACATTGAAAAGATATTCTATATCTTGATTGGAAGGTTTTATTGCGCGGTAATAATTGACAGGTGAAGCAGGCGTTGATTACCATATTTATAACAACTCTCAAACAAATTACGCTAACGCAAAGATGATTAATTCATTACGCATAATAAGAATAATGATTCAACGTAAAATAAATAGATTTCTGGGATAAACATCTCAAAGTGTATAAACGTTTACTTGTATTCTTTGTAAGATTAGCATAAAACTATATTGAAAAAATATTTCTTTGTGTATACTTTGGCGGTTTAATATGATTTAATGCATATAATAGAGTACCGAAAGTAAACTTTTTATTGATATTAAATATAAAAACATACCGTATTTGCGCGTAATAACGCGCAAGCGCGTTATTTCGAAATTCCCTTTTTTTTGAAATGGTTTTTTTTTTACTCAAAATAACGCACATGCGCGTTCTAAAATATAACATAAATAGGGATCTTCTGGTAACCCAAATTTGTCAAGATGATTCGAAATATCGTGTATATGCGTCCTGAAATAACGCGCAGACGCGTGTTATTACGCGTAAATACGGTATTTATTATCGCAGTCGATGTTGATGTTAAAATTTGGGGTCTCGATTTGAAAAATATAAGCCCTGCTAAAATCCACATATACTCTTTAATAATTAATTCTAACCCTAAATTCTAATCCAACCCTAAAAAAGAAAAGCGGTCCCATTCATTTTATCGACAATCGCTTCATAGACAGCTTAGTTCATCAACAGCTTAGTTCACCGACAATTAATTTATAGAAAGATTATTTTATCGACATTTAATTCACCGATAGTTTAATATACTGACAACCATTTAACAGACAAAGTAACTCTGGTCACTGTCTTTAGGGTTAGGTAGAATTAAAGTTAAGGTTAAGGTTAGTGTGATTTATAAAAAAAAAAAATTGTCGATGAAACGAGCTGTCGGTGAAATAAACTGTTAGTGGAGTGATGGTTGGTGAGATGGCATGGATCTTTCGGGAACACTATTTTTAATAACGTTGACAGGGAAGGAATAAAAGCATTGGCAAAAAGCACTTCATTTAAACACTTCTTTAACTTCTTTTAAAACTTATCAATAATTAGGATGTTAATGGAGTGCTCTGAGGTGGTGTTTATACTTTGCAGAGTAACCTTCACCAACACACCACACCGAAGTACACTTTTACAGTGCAGATTCCGTAGTACTACTTTAGAGTATTAAGTTAAAATACCCAGATAACTATACCAAGATCATGTATTTAGTAAAAATACTCTAATCTGTATGTTTACAAGGTTTCCGCAAATAGATAAGTTTTTACCAGTTTGGAATATCAAAAGCTCAAATAGGCTTACTTGAAGACAATTCTAATTTAAAAATTATAAATATATTTGAATTATTTTTAAGTATAAGATTTATTTTTTAATAATAATACTTCTAATTGCATTTATAATTTTGTGTACTAATCATTTTGCCAGCGTACATATAGTACCTCGTATTAAAAGGGCATATTTTGACAATTTTTCAAAAATTTTTTTTTGATTTTTGGATAGACATATATTTCAATAAAAAATGTTGCTATAAGTAACAGAAGCTAATTGTGTAATAAAAAGATCCATAAAATGAGCTTAAAGCAAAAACTTTTATATATGCTTCTATTTGATGATCATTTAACTTCGAGAAATTGTTTATGTCAAAATGGGGCTCATGTAATACGAGACACCCATATGATCAAGATGATTTTGAGTAATTTATCAGCATTTAAGAACTATTTTTTGATTTTAATCATCGATTTCACCATCAATATCATAAACATTAGGCCGTTTTTGTGGATCTGAATTCATGAATTGATTCGCTAATATTACATAATAATCAGGATTTCCGGAAGTAAATTTTGAACGCAATTCTTTATAATCTCCTAGTATCAAAACTGTATCAAATTAACGTCCATAAAAAAGGTTTTCGTCCGGTTGACATTTTGCCAGAATGATACCAATCCCATAAATATATGCTGTCTATATAAACTGCTATTTGCCTAATAAAACCGCAGAAACAACATAAGGCATGACACCAAAAATTTCATCTTCTGAAATATACTCGTCTCGTCTTTCTTTTGTGATATAAAATTGATTTCATTAGACCTTGCTCTCGCAAAATGTTAACACGATGAAAATCTGCATGAATTTTGTACGGATGTGATATTATAACTAAAACAAAATATCTTTGAGCATTTGTAACTTAGTCACCATGTAAGTTTGTTAAAATCCTCTCTTAAATATTTATGGAATAGCCATCAAATATTCACTTACCGTAATTCTGTATGAGTTATTCCATTTATTGTGAGCTTTTTATAATTTACATTTTAAGGCATTTAAAATTTAAACAACGTACACATATTAGTTCAATAAACTACAGTATTACGTGGTATATAAATTGTAAAGGCAAAAATAAATTACAGAATTAATAACAATGATAATAGATGGTTCACATGTTCTTACATAATCTTTTCATATGGAGGCGGATCCTCCTTTGTCACATCAGATAATTTTTGAATGGAATCGAAAGTTTTAAAACAACAATTTCATTTCTACTTGTCATCCTGGTAATTATTTACATAATATTCCGCTCCTGGTATATGCTTGATTGTTAAAATTGTTAAGACACTAGCTAGAATTTAGGACCGATTTGTTAATGATGTATTTTTTTTTATTTTTCATCTCTCAAATTTTTTTCTATCTAAATTTTCTTTCTTTTTCACTAAATCAACCTATTCAAGTAGAAATTTTAATTTCTTAAAATTCAAATTCTATTGCAACTTATGTCATGATATAAATTTGATTTTGAAGTGAAACAAGAAGGAAATGGAAGAGTAGTGATAACAATGGCCATGATACAAATCAACAATTGATTGATTAAATATATACAGCATCAAAAAAAAGTGAATATCTCAACTATCAGTACATAAGAGAAAAAGATATAACACTCGGAGTACAACCAATTTTATATTATTATTGTTACTCCAAAGTATTTTACTCTGATTGTACCCCGTCTCATTATTAATCATAATTTTTATCATAAATTTTTTTCTTTTTTTCTTATTTGTTATTTCCACGGGATGATAACAAATAAAGCCGGGGTGATAACAAGCATTTGTTATTTCCTCGAAAAGTTAAAAATATAAAGGAGACATAAAAATAATTAATAACACGAGTCCCTGTCATGTCATCATATGAAATGTTGAATAACTCATTTATTCCGCCGTGCCGGGGAAATAATTAGAAATATCCCCTCACATATGCCACTGGAGAAAAATTTCATTATTCCCACCGTCCCGGGTAATAAATAAATAATCCGGAATGATGTCATGCTTTACTCCCTAGCAACAGGTTATTAACACCCCATTACCACATTTAGAAAAAGACAATCGGAATCAAATAAATTCTCACGGAATTACCTTTGAAATTTAACCTTAAGTATCAAATCATTAACTTTACGCCATCAAGAAACAATCATGGCCAAGAGGCAAAAAGTAGGTAATCTTGTTCCTAATTTCCAAAATACTTTCTAACATAAGTTTCGATAGATGACTCGTCGATTTGTCATTCCATACATGAGCGATTTACCTCTAAGGCTTTTTACATCCTTAATTGAATATGTCCCTGGATTATCAAATTATTTTTTTTGGAATGCGGGATTTGGTTCCTTGAGAAATAGATCCTTTACAGACGATGTGACCATGATGCCACTACCTTTACCAAAAGAAATATTTGATGTTGAAAACTCTGTGGTAATTTGATAAAAAACAAGCAGTGGTTTTTTTCGCTACCCTACTTTGTTTAGTGCGTCAAATGTAACTTGCATAAAGAGAACATCTTTCTGCTTTGCGGATACAAAATAAAATTTCAAGTTATATATATAATCAGTAATTTTACTTTGTATTCGCAAGGCGTGGGGATGCTTTCATTATGTAAACTCAAGTTACATAAACAAAGTAGGACAGCTGTTAAAAATCAAAAGAAAAAAACACTGCTGATAAAATATGTATATTTTTTCAGATCTTAAAAATGTATAAATAATTCTTAATAAACAATATCTTGATCATGAAGAATGACATGAAGTATATAAAAATGTAATTAAATGTAAATATACTTATTTATATAATAGATAATCGATGGATTAGAAGTTATTGACCAGAAAAATCAAGAACATAATCCAGCTTCTGCTCCGGCAAATTATAGATTTTTACGTGTACGTGATTATATTGAAGCGTACTCAACAAAAAGGATTACACCTCTACAAGTATATATATTAATAATGATGATGTTATTTCTATTACAGTATTGGTTTAATTATAATTATATACAATAATTTTAACAATAACTTTTACATGATTTGTTATTCTTCATTAAAAAAAGGTATGCGAGAAATTAATTGATAAAATAAATCAATCTTGCTCTGAGGCGTGTGATCCACCTCTTCATGGTTTGTTTACTTTTTAAATTCATCAATTATTCTTATTTTAATACATATCTAACTTTTCATCAAATGATGATACGGCAAATTTAGGTATGTATCAATACAACAAAGAAGACATTATGATGCAAGCTGAAGCTTCGACCTCCCGATATAATCAAAACCAAACGTTGGGACCCCTTGACGGTGTTCCTGTGGCGATTAAGGATGAGATTGATGTTACAGGTTATGAAACGCGTGTAGGAACAACATTTCTTAATCGAAAAAATCCTTCATCAAAAGATGCGTTTCTAGTAAAAAAATTGAGAGAACAAGGTGCTATAATTATTGGAAAAACAAACATGCATGAAATTGCAAATGGGTTAAGTTTTATCAAAAACTGTTATATAATTGAACAATATCTTCAATATTATAACATTTTCTTTTTTAATAGTATTACAACTAACAATCCGAGCACATATACATCTCGCAATCCTTACAATACCAATCATTATTGTGGAGGATCAAGTGGAGGTAGTGCGTGTGTTGTTTCCAGGTTATTAAAAAATTTATTTTTATCTAAAGTTTCTTTTTTTTTTTAAAAAAAAAAATAAAAAATTCTGTTACTAAATCAGTACAATTATATTTTTACATGATAGCGGTTTATGTCCAATTGCTGTAGGCAGCGATGTTGGTGGTTCCATTAGGCAATTATTGAATTAGTCTTTAATTGAACGTTAAAAAATTCAGCAGGGTTTAATATTATTATATGAATTCTTGTTTAGGATACCATCTTCTTTTTGTGGAATTTATGGATTGAAGCCGACGTGCGGAAGGATTTCTCTAACAGGAGATTGTAAGTACTGTAACAAAATTTATTTAAATTAAGAAAGATTGTGTAGTCTTGATTCTTCTTAACAAAGATCATCTTCAAATTTATGTCGTATTATACAGTTCCAATTTGCCGTTCTATGGGTGAGGATCATCAATTGTAATATTGCGTATAATTAGTTGTGAGAGAAAAAAGAATTATCTCAAACATTCCTCTATTTAGCCGTTGCAGGACCTATGACTGCGTGCGTTGATGATTTAGCTTTAGCCTATTATGTTATGGCTGGAAAAGATCCTGAGGTTTGTAAATCGTTAATCTAAAAAAAATTTTTTTTTATAATTAATTATTAAATTATATTTTAACTTTTTAATCATAGGATCCAAAAACTCTTCACCAACCATCACCTACTCTTCATGGTCTTTACAGTACTGAAACGTTGTCAGATTTAAAGATTGGTATATTAACTACATGGAATAAACGAGTTGTCGATTCTACTATTACTTCCGTTCTCGACACATTTATTAATGAATTCAAACTTCGTGGCGCTGAATTTATTGAAATCGATATACCAGGGTTAGAAGACGCTCAATCAGCACATGCAATTACTGCAATATCCGAATATTACACCTCTATGACTGGATATACAAAATATCTACATTTGTTGAGTCTACCTAATAGAGCTAGCCTCGCAATATTCAGTAATGCGAATGTTTCGGATTACATTAAAGGACAACAAATTCGTACGCGTATGATGCGTAATATGTCCAGTTTATTCTCTGATGTTAATCTTATTTTAACACCAACATGTGCCATAACTGCCCCTCCAATTTATTCTCGATCTTTAAAATATGGTGAAATAGATGATTTAGTATTTGCATACGCAATAAGATTTACAAGATTTGCTAATTTCATTGGTATTCCAGCCGTTACTGTACCAGCAGGTTATAATGATAAAAATCTGCCAATTGGATTACAATTTATGGCAAAATGGTATGATGAAGCAACATTATTAAGAGTTGCGAAAGTTTCAGAAGAAATATTAGGAAATAAAAGACAAAGACCTGATGAAAAATATTGGTTTGGCGATTTATTTTAAGTTCTTAGGAATAAAAAAAATATATTACGAGAATAAAGTTTACAATCACAGTTTGACTTAAAAAACAATTTTGAAGTGATGTTAATCTTTAAATTATAATATATCATAGTATAGTATAAATTATACTAATAGTTAATATTTATAAATTATGATTCATGATAAAGTGTATAGATTCTGACATTAAACGATGACGGTCATTTGTTTCTCTTAAACCGCTATCTTAAATAAGAGTTAAAAATAGTATCTTGTTATTTAACTGAATTTCTGTGATTCAAAGAAAACTGCAGAATTTTTCTTAAGTACAATCAATATCGCAAAGTTCTACCTAGTTCAGGCCGTTAGTTGTGGGGTGTTACATTGACATTTTTTGATCAATCAAAATTAAGACCAGGCGTTAATAAGATAGTCAAAATAAACGTATTTTGTTTACTAGGTAAAAAAGTTCGTGTAAAATTAAAGCTAAGAAAACTGCATTATATTAGCAATATAACATTTATTGGCATAATTATAAGGATTAACAATTTTTGGTGCACAACTTTTTTTTTTAATTTTCAATGAAAAAATTATACACTTTATTAAAGAAGGTATTTCTGTTTTAGACCACCTTTTTTTAAGTACTCGAAAAACGTAACTTAAATTTATAACTTACATCGTAAGTTACATGATTCTTATGTAAGTTACAAATACACGTGTATATAGATTTAATGCCGGCCAGAATTATGATAAACATGACCAGCATTACAGTCGTTCTCATAAATTCTGTGACAAGTGATAAAAATTGACCAAAGACTGTTATTGAACATGCTAACAACAGTAAATCGTCAACTGATTAGAAGTTATAAAACATATATTTTAGATAAATGTCATGTAAAAAAGAATTCCTGATTAAAAATCAAGTTTCGCACAAACATTTCACTTTTTATTAAATTACGCATGTTGTTGCACTCAGTTCATCATAGTTTTATAATTTATAACTTACCTTACATTGTAACTTACATAAACTAAAATGTAACTTAAAATAACTTACACAAAATGACCAACCCTAATAATGATGTTAAAAATTTGAGTTAAATTTTGCTTTTACTGAGAGAACAAATATCATCATTTTAAAAAAGGCATTTCAAGAAATAATTTTTAAAAAAAATCCAGGACGAAATGTTAACTTCAATTATTATAAATTAGTAGTGTAAAAACTGTTTCCAATTATTCTAAACAATTTTAAATTCGAGCAAAACCAAAATAAAAAAGGAGACCTATTTAATATCACTCCAAGAATCAGGTAAATTCTTGATTGATCATATTCATTAATCAAGAAAAGAAACTTTTAATTCTTCTAGTTCAACTGTTCAACTGACAGCTCTTTAGTTAATTTATTATTTATATCAATTATGAATTAGTGCACAAAACTTGGATAAGTATGATGTCAAAGTTTGTATAGTCTCTTTGCTAAATTACTTGAATAATAGTTTTTAAATATTATAGTAGAAACAAAAAAGCTTTAAATAATTTCAAATTATCATAATAAAAACAAGTTTGATAACTTCAAGATATAAAAATTTTAAATTGCGAAATCATTTTTGAAATTATTTTAGAATCTAAAAACTTTCTAGTTGAAAGATTGCTTTAATGAACAAAACTAGAATAGGAAATTGTTTGTATGTTTTTAATCGTCCATTTCATTTTGTTACTGTATTACCGCGGAATTTCGAAAATCACATCCCTAAAAATAGTATACTGTGTTTTCAAAGTAACGCCCATGCGCGTCCCGAAATAACACTCAATTTATATATAGTGAAACCTTTCAAAGTGTACCCTCTACAAGTGCACGCCTTCTCTAAATGTTCACTCAAATTCTTACCCAAACATATATATGATCTCCATAAATGACTTTTTTTTTATCATTCTCTATGTACACGTTGTCCCGAGAACGTGCACTTAGAGAGATTTCACTGTAGCAGTATACCATATATGCGACTGTATAATACGTGAGAAAATTGGTAATTATGTAGTAATAGCTAGGATTGTAAACTTACAACAATTTTTAATGTTTTAATATAAATTATAAACAGTGTTAGAATCTGTTATTCCTTTAGATTTAAAAACATTTGATATTCTGTAAATGTTCTCTATGAAAAAAATTTGAGAACATAATACTCGAAAAAAATGTTCTGTATATAAATATTAATTGAATAAAGAAGATGAAATTAACAATTGGAAATCGGGCAAAGTTCCGAAACCATCCAAAAAGAAAATAGATTTTTACTGTAAGAACATAAATAAATTTTGAGAACATTAAATTAAATAAATTTATTCTCATGAGAGCATAAATCTCATAACACTGGTTATAAGCACGTAACTTACATGTTTGTATGTAAGAATAAATAATATAGAATATAATATAAATAAGATCTTTGCTAAGAAAATGATACTCAGAACTATAGATTTTATAAATAAATTTAAATTTGTTAACCTTCCAATGATCTATTTAAATAAAAGTTTTTTTTTTATTTTGTAGAGCTTATTGGGTTTACAATCTGCATATTTCTAAAGGGTGATTGTTCTAGTAAATATGTCCTATATATTATATTATATTAGTATATATTAATCTGATTGGTTCATTTGTATTATATATGTCGTAACTTACATGTAAGGTACTCAAGTTGCAATTTTACAATTCTAGTAATAACTTGACAAGTAACTTGAGATGTTTAAAAATAGGATTTATACACTAGAAAAAAAAAAAGAAAGTAATAAATAGGTCAAACCCATCTTATTATTCTAGAAATGAAGTAAATAAAATATTCAAGTATGTATCAATGAAAATCAACAAAATGTTCAAGAAGTTAAAAGCTACGATATATTTCACTTTACATTATTCAAAATGTAATTAATTTGTCAGAAATTATAATCAAGTTTTACATGAAATTTTGTCACTAAAACTAATTTGATTATTGCAGATAAAATTCCAACGTGAAACAACTGGATCCTAGATTAAGGTTATCCAGGGAAGTGAAAATATTTTGATTAGTGCGTCATTCATACATAATTGATGCAGGCAAGGCTAAAGAGATAATCGGGTTAGCATGCACAGACCATGTATGAATAACACTAATCCTGAAGGAATTTATATCCGAATTATGTACTTCACCTCCCTAAAAAATGCAAATTTTAGATCAAGTGTAACGTTAAAGGAACTCAACTAATTCAATAAATAGGGTATAACTCAACATTTACCTATGAAACAGATTTCTGCGTAATAATAAAAAAGTTCTCTTTGAGAAATTTTGACATTAGCATGTTTTAATATAATTTAAAATAATTTAATAGAGATTTAATCTATTTTACTAACGAAATTTGTTTTAGTGAAATTTTTTTTTAGGTTAGTGACACTAGAAGCTAAAATTATGCCGATCTCGCATTTGATCGATTACGAATATTATAAAGAACCCTTACATACTAGATCAAAAAAAGTTTTAAATTCAAACACTTTTATCAATTAGCGTGAGACCTATGTCGATCAAAAAATTGAGTATTAAGTTTCAGATTTAAAGTGAAACTAAATCATTACATTCTTGTTTAGTGCGAAATAAACGTAAAAATCATAGGTTACCATTATTATATCAGATATTATTGTATACCCCAGTTTTACTTAATTAACAATAAATTTTGCTATAATGATCTACAAATATAAATCTCAAAATCAAGTCAAGTAAGAGAAAATTTTTTTTTGAAAACAATACATTAACTATTTGCCAATAATAATTTTACATAAAGTTGTCACACTATCAGCTGAAAATCGATTTGTTTTAAAATAATGTATGATTACATATTATCATGAAAATCATATGTACATTTTGAAAAAAAAAAAGCCAATAGATGTTGCTGAAATTATGTATGTACAATTTTTCTAAAAATAATCTTGTAATTCTTCATATAAAGAGTTAAAGTATTCTCATAATCATTCTCATAATCAATATATTGATTTTTTAACTTCATTAATATTTTTGACATCATTGGTGAAAGGGTAATACGAATACATGCACAAATTTAGCACCATGATAAAACGTGGATTAATATCGTGCGTACAGCTGTACAGTGCCGGGTACATATGTACGTACACTATGTACATATATGCAAAATCTGTGAGTGGAATGATATGTCACTTTATACATGGGAGTATAACAATAGTCAGGGGTGGAGCAATAGTTTTTATTGTATTGTCATCTATGCGTAAGAACGTACGTAGGTACTGTACGTACAGTACTTACGTTTCATCCATGCATTTTTTGGAGAAAATTTTTATCTTGTTTGACTCCTTTGTGTCTCTCTTGTCTATATTCATAAAAAATTATTCAAACTTTACGTTATTAGTATTAAACACATCAATATTGTATCATTTCGTTAAAGTTATTTTTTTCATTGTTACATGAATTAACATTAGTATAACAGTTAAATTATATAAATTATATTTATGATACACTTTTTGATATACATTACATTAACATTTTGGTAACGATTTTCTGTAATACACAATGTGTCAGTATTACTGCACGACGTATGCATATATTAATAATGTATACAGTTGAAATTAGACCGACCGAAATTATTGAATATGAATACAGTTTTTAACAATCTTTGATACGTAGTTAAATAAAATTTTTTTTTTCTTTCTTTTTTTTTTTTTTTATAAACTTTTTTTTTTTAAAAAAAAAAAACACACACACACATTAGAATGCTGGCATTACCAAATGAATGTCTTTTCGAAATATTTACTAAACTTAAAAATTATAATAGATGCTTATTTTCTTGTCTTCTTGTGAACCGTCAATGGTGTAGAAATGTTGTACCTATATTATGGAGTGGTCCCGTTCCTTTTGAAAATAGAAAATTTATAAGAACTTGTCTTATGGCATTAAATAGTGAAGAAAAAGCTGAATTAATACCTTTTAATATATTTCTTCCAATTAATGTAAAACTTTTATTTGATTACACTTCTTATATTACAACTATCAAAATTCTTTCCGATGATGGAATTAAAAAATGGCTTGATCTTGAAGGTCCTCCTGAATTAGCTTATCATTCGGATTTAAATTATATAGTTAGAGATGCAATAGAAACAATTAGATATTCTTTAGTTTTAATGTTTTTACGTACAAGTAATAACATTAAAGATTTAAAAGCTTATGGAATGTTTTATAGTAAAACTACAAGTTTATTAATTGAACTTGCTGATAAAAGTACTACTGTAACTAATTTAAGCTTTTGGAAAAATAGACTTGGTCCTGAAGGTACTAAATTATTAGCTGAAGCTTTATGTAAAAATTCTACTTTAACTTTTTTAGATCTTTGGGGTAATTGTATAGGTCCTGAAGGTGGAAAAGCTTTAGCAAAAGCTCTTTATAAAAATAATAGTTTAACTCATTTAAAATTAAATAATAATCAACTTGGTCCTGATGGTGGTAAAGCTTTGGCAAAAGCTCTTTGTGAAAATAATTCTTTAATTTCTTTAGATTTATGGTGTAATAAACTTGGTCATGATGGTGGAAAAGCTTTCGCTGAAACTCTTTGTAAAAATACTTCTCTTCTTTCCTTGGATTTAAGTAAAAATCTTCTTGGTTTTGAAGGAATCAAAGCATTAACAAAAGCTCTTTGTAAAAATAATACTTTGACTTTTTTGGATCTTAGTGAAAATCAACTTGATACTAAAGGTGGAATGGAATTGGCAAAAGCTCTTTGTATGAACACTACTTTAGCTTCTTTAAAACTTTGTAGTAATCAAATTGATGATATAATTTTATCTCAAATTAATGCTTTACTTGTAAGAAAATAATACTAAAATACTTGTATTAATTAATAATAAAAAAAATTTTTAATCTATTTTGTCAATAAAATTTTTTTTAATAAACTTTCATTTAATTTTTGTATAAATAAAATAAAAATAAAATTTATATTACACTTTTCAAATTTCTTAATGTTTGGAGTGATTTACTTTTAAGAAATTAGGTTGACTTGGTTTATCTGCAACCATTTAAGTAACCCAGACGTCGCAAAAATGTCCAATACTTTGGAAAACATTACAGCTGTTCTCATAAATTCTGGGACAACAGATAAAAATTGATTGGCCGAATTCGATAAGATTTTGAATTCGGTGTTATCGAATTACTGTAATGCCGAAATCCAGTTCAGATAACACCGAATTCAAAAACTTATCGAATTCGGCCGAAATAATTTTTATCAGTTGTCCCAGAATTTATGAGAACAGCTGTAATGTAATTAATCCTTAGACCCAGATCTTGTTACCTGATTTGAACTACCATCTGGTTCAAAATAATCTTGAGTTGCGTTTTTTTTTTTTGAATCAATCTTTAGGTCAAAATCGGGTCAAAATAACCTGACTCGGATTTCTTGAACCAATCTCAGGTTCAAAATATCCTAATTTGGATCTTTTTGAATTAATCTCCGGTTTAGAGTAACCTGATTCAGATCCTTTGAATTAATGGCTGAATGATTTTCGGCCGATCTGAATAATAATAAATCATAATGATAATAATAATAATAATATCAATAGCTTACAGCTGTTTTCAAAAATTATTTCGGCCGAATTCGATAAATTTTTGAATTCGGTGTATATCGGATTTGGATTTTCGGCATTACAGTAACACCTAATTCAAAAACTTATCGAATTCGGCCGATCAATTTTTATCAGTTGTCCCCAGAATTTACGTATATGAAAACAGCTGAAAATTAACTTTTCAAAACTTAAGAATGACTTAGATCAATTTGAAATCAATCTAAATTGTGAAATGATGCAGAAAATTATTTTCGTTATATTATATATTTCTATTTGATTATCGTATTATATTTTCTTTATTATTGTTACATCTCCGATATTAATTTAAATTAAATTGATTGTGATCTGATTTAATTAAGTGATAACTCGGAATTTTTCATTGGCTGTACGACGTAAACAACATGAACGATCCTTTTTTAAAATTTGAAATTTTTTATATCTTCTAACAAAGCGACTATTTGATTAAATTTGTGTTATAAATCGTTACAATTTTTTTCAATAGATTAGTTGGTTAATTATTTTCTCAGTTTGACAACTAAGTTGAAACTAATTCGATTTATTGCGGTTTGCAAAATTATGTGAAATGTGCAGATCATCATAAAAAAGAAAAATCGATGATTTCTGATATCTGAAATTTGTTAATTATGAATTGACAAGTGTTATTTTTTAATCTCCACCGATTGAAGCTTAATTCAGGTCAATCATTATGTATTTTATATTATATACGTAGAATAAATTTATTGATACTGTATAAAGGAAATTGCATAATATTATATTATCTGTTATGGTAGAATATATTACGTATTTTATTATTTGTATAATAAAAATCACAAGTTGGTTAAGTTTAAATTATTTGAATTTCTTCTAAATTATTTAATTATGAATACACAAAGTTTCGATTTTCTAAGTTGTGAGACTTTTGAGCGAATATTTCAAACTTTTATTAATCAAAGAAAAATAAACGTTGCTCAATAGATGAAAATCGTTATAATGAGTGCTTGAATTATTGAACATTCTAACCTGCCACATAATCCAAGTTTTAAGTATTGGGTTACCCATACTTTCAAAATACATAATATCAGTTCAGTTGAGAAACTTTATTTAATCGAATAATTTTGGAATACAAGTTGGAATGTAAAGTATGCATTACAAAACATGCTTTTATAAAAGTTCCTCCAATACAACTAATTGTTGCAGAAAGGTTCTCAATTCATGTTCAAGTAATATTTAACTACTTAATAACTGATTTTATTGATCAATTTACCAACCCATTTTTTTTTTAAATTTCTTATTTGTAAGTATGTTAAAACAAACATTAACATTAGGGTTAGGGCCATTTTTAGGCAAAGTTTATAGGTAAAATTGCTTTCTTAACATTTTTTATTAGTGCTCCAAGGCAAGGTTAGATTTACTTTTTATATTTTGTGTCTTTTTGCTTTGTAAAAATTTTACAAATTGATTGGATAATTTATGTAGATCTTTTGATTTTATTGGTCAAACTACCATATATATCTCTCATATAAGAAAATTTGGAAAATAGGTTGGTAAAAATTAGTTATTTTCATTAGTATATTAATTTATTTTTAAATATTTTAAATTTATATCTTTATTCAATTTCTATTTATTATATTGGAAATCTACATTTCTTTTTTTGACAATAATGGAGATCTATTGCTAAGAATAACCATTTTTATAAAATTAAATTTGATACAACTCTTTAAATTTCTTTTTATTTATAATACAATAGTAAATTTTATTAGTCTAAAAAAAGAAATAATACTCAAATTCTTTACTAAATAATAAATACACAAATTATATTTTTACAAAAATTGTTATAAAATAATAAATATACAACTTTTATAGTATTTTTCAAAAATGTTTAGTTAAATATATTACAAAATAATAAATATACAATTTAAAAGTCTATAAATATATTCAAAAAATTAGAAATTAGAAATTAGAAATTATTTTTTTTTATAATTTGCAAATTTTTAAAAAATTTATATAATTTTGTAAACTATAATAAAATAAAAAATTTAATAAATTTGGCTTAGTAGTTATTAAGAAATTTTTATTGCAGTTTGTAAAAAAAAACAATAATTTCAAATTTCAGATTTTTTTAATATTACTTCTGATAGTATATACAGTATATAGCAACTAATATTTTATTATATTATATCTTAAATTATGTTTTGAATGTATATATATTATTTTTGTACAATTTTAACCTTTAAAACTTATTGAAATTTCATGATTTTTTTAGTAATAAAAAAATTAATTTGCTAAATTATATAATAATCTTATAATGGTACAACTTTTAAAATTCTTTTTACTTATAATACAATAGTATGGTCTGGTGTGAAAATGTATATACACAAAACTAATAGTTATTTGTCTACATATAAAAGTTCTTCAATTTTAACTATTTATCTATAATTTTTTTATATTTAATAAAGAAAGACCTAAGTTATATTTTGATATAATGTTTATTATTATTTTATATTAAGTTTATTTTATTATAAAATTTTTAAAAAATTCTATTTTTTTTAAAAAAAAAAATAATAAATTTTTTTTAAAAAAAATTATTTTTGCCACCAATATGCAACTTTATAAGCTTGTTTATCTAGAGGTTAGTAAAATTATGGGGGACAACTTAATATTACACAAGTATAATAGTGGCACAAAAATTGTTATTTTATATATAAATCATATAAATTTTATATATCATATATTTGATCAGTAAAAGTTTTGGTTATAAGTTTTTTAAAATAGCTCAGCTACTTAGATATTATTTTTTTTCCAAAACAAGATATATAAGAGTAGGTAATTAATTATGTGATAACTTTATAAATGTTTTTTTTATTATTTAAAACTAAATTATAGGTTTAAAATCATATATCATTAGTATATCTTGCCAATCTCAACTTACCTGGAACAGCTTCTTGAACTATATTGCAACAGTTACTTTTTTAAACATTGTTTTATAATACATTACTAATATTACTATTCTTTATTCATAGGTTAGATAATTTTTTGATGGGTTTCTTTAATGTGATTTTTTCAACAATTTATAGCGAAAAATAACAGTGGGTTTTTTTGATATTTAAAGGCGAGTTTCTTCGATGAATAATGTGGTTTTAATGATTAAAGTGGGCTTCTTTGATGAATAGCAGTGGGTTTTTTCAACCAAAGCAGTGGGTTTCTTTAACATAAAACAGTAGGTTTTTTAAATGTGTTTTTTCACATATAATAGTATATAATAGTGGGCTTTGTTGATATAAAATAATATATTTTTTTAATAACTAAAAGTGTGATTTTTGATAATTAATGTTGGGCTTCTTTAATGGCTAATAGTGGACTTCTTCGTGGCTAATCGTGGGATTCTTCAATGGCTAATGATAGGTTTCTTTGATGGCTAAGGGTGGGCTTCTTTAATGAATAATAGTGGTTTTTTGAAGAATAACTTTAAAAATTGGCAGTGGTTATGCATAGTGATACCACCGAAATTAAATTTTGTAAAAGTTCTATTTTGTTTTAATTAAAGAAAATTAAAATTTTTTATAAGAAAGAGCAAATTAAATTTATATAGATAAGTTTTTTATAATTTCGTCTATTCAAAAAAAGTATCAAATAATTTTGTCTTTTAAGTAAATTAGGTCAAAAACAATTTCGTCTTCACATTTTAATTTCAGGTTTTAGAACCCAAAATAATTTCGTTCTCATGTATAGTTATGCAACAATGTTTTGAAGATTTTATTATGCAATGACATTTCAGAAACATTCATTATACAATGACAATTTGAAAATATTTGTTATACAACAATTTTCTATTGCACAAAAATATTTCGATATATAATAAAATCATAATATTGTATTAAATAAATATAACAAACTTATTTTATCACTACTGTACTATAAGAGAATAAACAGTAAAGTTTCATCACCTAGGTTTTTTTTTTTTTTTTTTTGACGATTATGTCACAACTTTATTTTATAATATAGATATTGCATTTTTAATACATGTGTTCTATTTATAGCTATGCTATTTTAAACTAAAGTGTGGCTTACCCGGTTGCTATTTGGCACCTATGTGCGACCTGCCAAAGTAGAATTGACCTTGCCGCTTCTTTAATATCTATCTCAGATATTAAATCTGCGGTTCATCGGCCTGGATCTACAGCCTGTCATGATCTTTTTTAATTTTTATTCCACCTGGACCAACTTCCGGTCCTAATCCATTTTTCTACCTCTTCTGTTTCCCGAGTCATTTTTTTCTTGAACTTATCCCACCTTTTATCTAATATTTTTTGTTTTCTAGATTCTTCTTCCGCTTCCAAGGGTGTGTCTTTTCTGTTGTCTAAAACCTTTACTCCTTTGGCTTTCTTCTTTTTAGATTCACTTTCTTCCTTCTTCTTCTTCTTTTTTACCGAATCGATTTCCAGCTCTTTTTCCCATTTTGCAACTTCATCGCAGCGTTGGAGCCAGATCTCTTTTTGAAAAACACTATGCCATTTATCCCACCATTCTAATATAATCGACTCTGCTGCTTTATTAGCGATCCCTGCTTGCAGGAGTGAATTTTTTATATCCGTTTCAATTAGCCCTCGTGCCAAATAATTTCTTCTCATACATCTGACTGCCTCTTCTTCTCCTGTTAATGTTGTGTCCAAGTAGTCAATCGACAGTTTCTTCTTAGTCGACATGTCTAGATTTGACCAGATTTCCTTTACTATCGACTTCTCTTTTTTAGACCAAAATGCTCTGTCAACTTCACAGGTTGTTAGGTGCTCGAAGTCCTCTTCTTCTTTTTTACATTTTTTGCATATTGCTGTTTGGTAAAGGTCTTCTCGGTTTCTTTTGCATAGACTTAGTGTGGGCAGCAAACCGCTTAAGCTCTTTAATCTGAACTCCCATTTCTTATTCGCACTGAAAGAACATGCTTTTTCTTTCCTTTCCTTCTTCCACAACTTCTGAAATATCTTCCAGTCTTGACTTTCTGCTCTTTTTTGATGAATATTGTCCTTTGTATTTTGCATGAAGAGCCAGTCCACTTTGTGGAAAGTTTGTATAAGCGTTTTGAGAAAGCTACGGATCGGGGTTTCAATTGTAATATTGTTCCAGGTAGGTCTCAACACCATTCCCTGAATCTCATTTACATTGATCGATATTATTTCTCTTTCTTGTGCACCTTCTTTTGCTGCCCTATCCGCTAGATCGTTTAGCACATTTCCCACATGTGCTTTTACTTTGTGAAGTTGCAAATCTACATTCTTTGTGTCTAGTATTTTGACAATTGTTCCTAGAATGCCTGGGTTTTTTTATTTTGCACTAGCTTCTTGTGCTTTTAATTTCCCAGCTTTTTTTAATTATATGGATCGCTACTTGACTGTCAGTGAAAATGTCTATTTTGCTGTTGCTTGGAGTTATCAGAGTCGCTTCCAGAATTGCCATAAGTTCTGATCTTGTTGAAGAAAACCACTCTTGGATTCTGCCTTTAAGTTCTCTAACTATTGTACCCTTACTATCTACTTGAATTATTCCATACCCTGCTTTGTGATCCTCTGTACCTCCTCCTCCGAGTGAGCCATCAGTATAAAAAGTTATTTCATTGTACACCTGGTTCTTCTCTAGTGCCTGCGTGAGCTCTCGTTGTTTTTCCCTATTTTCTACTAGGTTTTGAATCAGGTACACATCCCAACTTTCTGCAAGAGTCACATGTTCTACTTCAGATTCCTTTTTTCCTCTAGTCTTCTTGTCAGGAGCTATCATATTTTTGAGGTGTTTGAGGCCAATCGCTGTAACCTATCCTCTCTTGTTTTTCCTCTTTATCCATGGACTCACGTCTTCTACTTCATTTTCTCTCATTTTGAGAATCTTATTTGTAGGAGTTATGCTTGAACTCGATGAGTTGTCATGCACCAAATTCTCTTTGTTTTCCTCCCATTCTAAAATGTACACCTTTTTATTTGGAGATTTTTTTCTACCTTTCCGAGAAATGATCACAAATTATCTTTTCTCTGTCCAATCACCCATTCTTTCTTTGATCTTTTGTGTGACATTTTTCTTTTTTTTGGTTTGATTTGGGATTCATTTACCTCCTTTTGTTGAGCATAATTTCCTTTAATTCTTCGGGATATTTGGTCTTCTAATATTGTTTCCTCTAATTTTTTAAACCAAATGGGTGTTTTTCCTTTTATTTCTAATCTACGAATCCTTTTAATTTGTTGCCATGTGAGCATTGTATTATCCTGTCTTGTAATTAACTGCTCAATGAACCATAGGTTCAATTCACGGAGTGCTTGGGTGCCTTTTTCAAAATCTTTCTTGGATAATAGGTTTTTTATCTCTATGCTGGCTTCACTGTGTGTGCTAATGGACCAGTCTTTTTCCTATCTGGAATTTTGGATACTAATACCCATATCCTTTGCCATTAATAAAATGCTCGCATTCAGATTATTTTTCTACTTGATCTTTTTAATTTCGTTGCTGTTTAAGGTCCATATGGGTACTGTAGACCTTAATAGGAGTTGAGCGTCTCTAAGCCTCATTCTAGCAAGATCACCTACGAGGTTTGGATTGTTTATTCTTATCACCCATTCTGTGATCATATGCTCCATATGCTGCTGCCATAGAGAGTTAATTCCCCAGATATCACTTTGTAGTGGAATGGTATTTGAAGCAGTCGAGGCCAGTTCTGCTTTCCACTTTGCTATCCTTATTATTGGTTGGTGTAGTTTGTCACATTCTTCCTTAGATAAAATTACTGTATTTAAGTTATATTCAGCTCTGGGTAGTATAACCATATTGTTTATGTATCTTATATGTTCAATTGAGATTTTTTTCTATTAAGCAGATTGGCCATTTGCTTAATTTCTATTTCAAGTCTTTTCTTAATTGATCTTTTTGGGTCTGCTGCCATCAGCCAGACCCCAAGATAACGAACTAATTCTTTTTTCTTTTTTGCTGATATTTTTCCTTTCCTTCTTTAATGAAGATCACTTTTTCTTCTATTTTGCTTTTTCTATTTATTACTAATAATTCTGTTTTTTTACCGTTTATCTCGATATTGTTTAGTCGAAAGAAGGATTCTGCGGTGTCAACTAGGGTTTGCATACTTGTTTTGGAGTTTGCTATCAGAGCAGTGTCATCTGCATATGCCAGGCCTGCGACACGAATTTCCTCTTTTTCTTTTTTTCCTTGGGTTATTTCTATTGGCCACTCTAGTCTTGTTTTCGCTACCTGTTTACACTTGTGGAGTTTGCATAATAACGGGTCAAAGTAAATCCTCCATAATAGAGGAGAGATTACTTCCCCTTGATCTATTCCCCATCCTGGGCTAAAACCTTCTGTTAGACCGAACTTTGTGATTACTTTGACTTGTCTATTTGTGAACATGTTCATAAGAAAATTTTCTAGCTTCTCCGGGATTTTGATCCTCCTTAATGCTACTTGCAGCTTCTTAAGATCTACAGTATCGAAGGCTTTTTTAATATCTATAAGGGTTATCCATATTTCTTTATTTTCTTGTTTAGCTGCTTCGATAAGGGCGTTCATGATATGGATTGGATCTTGAGTGCATTCTCCTTGTAGCCCAGCGAAATTTGGCCCTCGCAGGATCTTGTGTGATATGATAATATCACTTAGTCTTCTTTGGATAATTCTTATGAGTCCTTTTCTTGCTGCTTCCAGCAGCATAATTGGGCTAGAATTTTCGAGCTGCAGGTTCCACTCCGCTATTTTTGGGATTGGGAATATCATCCCAACTTTTCATTTCTTTGGCATTTCCCCTTCATTTAGAATTGTGTTTAGAAGGTCTAGAAAGAGCTTAGTGGCTCTTTTACCAAGTTTTTTCAAATTGTATAACCTATGTTAGATAATCCTGGTGCAGAGCTATTAGAGGTCTTTTGGAGCATTTCTTTCCATTCTCTTTCCTCAATTTTCTCGAAGATACTATTGTACCATTCTTGTTGAATATATACTCATGGAGTATATTCTTCATCCAATTCTTCTTTTTCTTTTTCTGGGACCTGTGGCCTCTCCATAAACTGTTTCATAAAATACTCATCAACTGCTTTTTTAACTTTGTCAGGTTCGTGTACAAGCTCTCTTTTTCCTGTTTCGTTGTCTGACGGTCTTTCCAGTATGCTGTTAAGCATTTTCTTATCTTCCTGCCCTATCATTCCAAACCTTCTTTCGATGTTTTCTCTTATTCTTTTTTCTTGTTCTATTTTTTGTTCGGAGACCATTTTCTTTTCTAATACTTTAATCCATCCCTTTAGACCTTCTAACCATTGCTCTGTCCATCTATCTCCTATTACTTGGATTTCTGTGTTATTGTTTGTGTTTATTATCTCAATTTGTGTGTTTATCAAGAGCTGGTCTATGTCTTCTATTTTTGTGTCCAAGTTCGCTCATGCTCTGCGTCCAATTCGTCTCAGCTGCTTGATCCATTTGTATCTCGGGTTCCAAATGACCTGTTTTTGTTTTTCTTTACTAGTGTTTTTAATTTTTTTAAATGAAATTGACTTATTTGCAGCTTGACCTATAAGCTCTGCAATTTTTTCTCACACTTCGTTTATCCAGTTTGTTCTTGGCCGACTTGTATATTTTACTCCTTTCTTTAATTCTTTTCTCTGAAATTCTTCAATATATTTTTCTAAAAGTGCAGTGAAGTTTTCCCAATTTTCATTGGTCATTTTATCATACTGATAAATTTTCCGTTGACCAGAGAATTTTTTCCTTTGCTCTGCATATGAGTTTGAGTGTAAAATGGGGCTTAGTAGCAGTTTTGTCCATATCAGGTTGTGATCACTCCTAGTGACCAGGTCCATCTCTTCTATATCGCTATCTAGCACAAGATCTTTAATTTCAGGGTCTAATCAGATATGGTCTATTTTTGAACAATATTTGTGATTGGCCCATGTCAGTTTGAACGTTTGTGGGTTAATTAGTACGTATGCTTCTGCATAGCCTACTCTCTGTAACCATCTGATTAAAGGAAGTTTACTTCTTCTGTAATTTTTTGTAACTTCTGTTTCCCCGTTATTCTGGGTAGTGTTTGCATCATCTTCCTCTCCAATTTTTGCATTGAAGTCACCTCCTATAATTACTCTCGTATTTAATTTGCTTTTAGCAATATCTTCTGTTATATACTGTTAAATTTTCCTTTGTATATTTTTGTCGTTAGGTGGGAAGTACACTACCCATACAACTAAGATTGTTTTTTTGAATCTGAATACTGCTTTAAGAGCATATGTATCTTTTACTATTACTTCGGTAAGGTGAGTTTGCCATTCTTTTCTAACTATTAGTCCCATCCTGAACCTTCTCTTTTCTCTATAACATCTTTTGTCCAGAACCCTTTGTAGTACCTCCAGTTAATTTCAAAGAAAGTTGCTTCTCTCTTGTTGGTATTTGTTTCCGTTATCCCTATTATGTCCAAATTTTGTTCTATACCAAAGTCTATAAGTTCTTGTAGCTTTGCTCTATTTCCCTTTATCCTATTAATATTATGAAAACCTATTTTTAATTGTTCTAATTTAGCGTCTAATGTTTTTGTTTGGCAATGTTTTTCTGCCAATAGGGTGTTTTGCAACCCTTTTACCTGTAAAAGACTGGAACGACTTTCAGGAGCGCATTGATAGTATATGTTCTATTGTTTTGAATTTTTCCCGCATTTCTGCTAAGATTTTCTCGATCTCACCTTCACCTTCTTTTTCCATTTCTACTTGTTTTCCTCTTCTTCTGCCTAGTTCTTCCCTGTTTGCTCCGGTTGCAATTTTATTACCTTCGTGATTGCTAATACTTATATTTTCTAGTCTTTTAAACGGTTCCCTATATGTGTGTAAGTGGTTCTCCTTGTTGTCATTTAGGTCACTATGATTTGCACTATTGCTATCAGTTAATTGCTTGGATAAGTTGTTCGGTTTAATCTTTTTGAACTGTTCCATCTCTCTTAATATTGGTTTTCTTTTGTTATTTTTTATAGTTTTCATCTCAAATTGGTGCTGGTAATAATTACCAAAGGTTTTTCCTCTTCTTCTTTCTGCGTTATCATTCCAAAACAACTTAGTATCAAAATAATATAGACTTGTATCTTGGGCTGCTTTTTTATCTTGTTCAGAGCTGAAATATATATATGCTCTTCTTGCTTTGTTGCTATTGCTATTGTTTAGAATTTGTACGGCTTGAACTTTGTACTTCTTTAATTGTCGAAGAAGAAGACTCTCTGTCGCCTTTGTTGGTATATTGCGTATTATGCCCCTATAATTGCTCCTTCTTTCTAGTTCAGCAATATCAAATCTACCTGGCGTTACCATATAAGTTTTCTTCTAACTTAAAACAATTGACCAATATTCTCTTAGAGATGCCTCACGTTTTTCTATTTTGGTTATGATTCTGATATATATTGCTCTGATTGTAAAGTTTGGCTGCTCTTCCATAAAATGGGCCTCACCAAAATATTCCAAGTATCTTTTGATTTCACATCAGTTAATCTCTTTTGGTATATCCCAGATAGTAAAACAATATTGTGACCTATTTGTGTGAGCCCAGGTATTAGCTTGGTTTTCAGAAGCATGTTTATAATTAACAGCATTTTCTTTTGTATAATTTTTGGCAATGAATCTGCCTTTGGGAGCCCAGACTGAGTTGTAGATACCTTCATATTTTTTGTGTTTCTTCTTTGTATTTCTTCTTACTTCTTGTTTGTGTGCATTTGGAATAATATTTTCCAAGAGAGCTTCAGTACCATAATCCAATGTACCACATTCGTTTTCAATCATTATGCTCTTTTTAATTTCTTCGGTGGCTTCTTCTGTGTTCGTTGCGTCTTCCCGCTCTTAAGAACTTCTTTTCTGTACCATATTATTGTTGTCGATTTGCATATTATTAGTCTGAGCTTTATTATAAGTTTTGTCCATTACTGTAATTGCTTCTCCTGTGGTAATTTCCATATTTGCAGGTGCTAAGCTGCTTCTTTTGTTGACCAAATACAACGTGTTAGAGTCGATGTCACATTCTGTTAAGTATTTTTCCTCTTCCGTTATACTTTGCTGTCTTGTTTTTTTGTGTTGTACCCATTTGTATACTCGATTTACTTCACGAATTGTGGCTATAAGGTGGGCATCTGTTGTGCCTAAGAATTTTGCTATTCTTTTATCTTGTTGTAGAATAGTTGAATTAAGTTTGCTTTATAATTCTTATTTTCTATCATCACTGAAGTTGAAAAAACCTCTAAGCTTTTCTAAATTTGGCATTTTACGTGTTTGTTTTGTTGTTTGTTTGCCTAAAACATTTGTTTGTTTGTTTGTTGTTGTGTTTTGTTATGTACGCATCTTAGTTTAGTGATCTACAATTCATTGTCTAGCCGATTTCCCCAAAAATTTTGTAAAAATTTTTCCAAAAGTCACGTTTTGTAATCTACTCAGTGAAGGACCACTTTTTTTCCTTGGTGTTCTAACAGAGTTAGGATCTTTTTAGGAGGGCCTCTTCTTTTAGTAGTGGATTTTTATGTGCTAGCTAGTGTCTAAGCTATCCTATCCTATGTTTGTTTGTTTACTCGATTTTTGTAAAAAGGATTAGCGGAAAGAGTCTGAAAAAATTTTGATCACCTAGGTTTTTTAAACTTGAAGATTTATCTAAATAAATAATATTTGTTTAATAAAATCAGACTTTAATACTAAAAATTCAATTATTTTTAAAAAAGCAGTATTTAATTCTTGTAAATATGAAAATGTACACAATTCCTACATAAACTTACCAAACAATGTAAATTGGGTATGGTAATGGCTTGTTTTGAATCAGTAACCAGTTTATACTGCTGAAAGAGTGCTGAAAGCATGTTGTATAGCAGCGTTAATATTTTTATTATAATTTTGATAATTGTTATACAAAATAATGTATGCCATTTTTATTGGTTATGCATTATAATAAGTTGTCTCATATAATTTTACTAACCCCTAGGTACTATGCAACTGCATTGCCATATATATACTAAATAAATAGTTAAAATTTTAACTTAATTGATGAATTGCCACTAAACAGTAGTATGATCATAGTGTAACGTGATGCAAATTACTATGTAAATCTTATATGTATGAAATATCAAAATCTCTGCAGGTTCGTCCAAGGGAAGCATTTTATTTTACTAAGTTAATGAGCAATGTCGATTAATTGAAAGTTGTAGAGCTCACTAAGGCGAAACTAATGGTGGTTAGATCATCCAAATCGGCACAGTGGATACTGAGATATCTTCAAAAAACCTTTGGACGACTATATAAATTTTTTATGGGGTTGTTTACATAGAAAATATCTTAGCATCCACTGGGCCGATTTGGATGATCTAACTACTATTAGTTTCGCCTCAGTGAGCTCTACAACTTTCAATTAATCGATATTGCTCGTTAACTTAGTAAAATAAAATGTTTTCCTTGAACGAACCTGCAAAGATTTTGATATTTCATACATATAAGATTTACATAGTGATTTGCATCACGTTACACTATGATCATACTACTGTTTAGTAGCGATTCATCAAATAATTGAATTAGTAGTTAAAATATAGATTAAAAACTACTTTATTTTAATAAAGTTTTATATATTACTATATGAAGTTTAATAGTAGTTTAATATACTTTGCATAGGCATGATGTGCTTGTATATTGCACTCTAATTTGATTGGCTAAATTTGCAGATTATTATTTTTAAAAAAATAACCAATTTTTTGTAAATTAAGAATTAGTCTAAAAATTTTCAAAAAAAGTCTTAAAATTTTTTGTATTTATATAAAATTTAGTGCTAAACAAGTTTATTTAGTTAAATTAAAAAGGTTGTCTTGATAAAATTTAGAAAAATCATTAAAAAATGAGTTAAAAAAATGAAAAATTGTGAATTTCATTAAATTTTATTAAAATAACCTTTCTAACTTGACTAATTAAACTTGTTTAGCACTAAATTTTGCATATAAATACAAAAAAATTTAAGAATTTTCTAATAAACCTTCTAACCTAACTTTAATTTAAAAGTTTTCACAATAATTTGTTTATTTTTTTAAAATAATAATTTACAAATTCAGCTAATCAAATTAGGGTGCGATATATAAGCATATTGCAAAGTGCGAGATATGCATTTATTTTTACTATATATAGGGGTCATCTAAAGCTAGATGCGTTCATGTGATATAAAGCCAATCAAATCGTAAAATTTGATCTTTATAGATCAGCCCGATGAGACAAAAACAAAGAATAAAGTGAAAAACGCGAAAATACAAAAAACGAGTGTCTAAACTTGTCTAGGAGTATTAATAAAAAATGTTGAGAAGACAATTTTACTTATAAGTTAAACCCTAACTCTAACTCCTAACTAACTCTTATTCTAAGGGGCATCCATAAATAACGTTATGTACCCCTCATAGTAGCGCTTGACCCCCCTCCTATATAAAAAAATTTTTCAAAATTCGTATGTTTATATATAAAATTTTACAAAAACCCGAATATATTGTGACACAATGATCCGATTTGGATGATTTAGGTACCATTCGATTCGTCTCAGTGAGACGAATCCAATGACACCAAAATTATTTTATTTGGATCACTGGGTCAATAGTTATTCACAAAAAACTATTGATTTTATAGTCATTTTATAAGAAAACATAATAACCAATAGTATTTGCCAATAACTTTTGATCCAGTGATCCAAATGAAATGAAATTGGCACCATTCGACTTCTCTCACCGAGACGAATCGAATGATACCAAAATCATTAAATTTGGACCACTATATCAGTTTTTAGACGATTTTTTCTAAAAAAATTGCGTTATATTTTTTTAACTCCCCTCTACTTAAGAGGAAAATCGTTATATTTTGTCAGAACCCCTCATCCTCTTGTATAACGTTATTTCTGGATGCCCCCTAATTTTAATTAAATAATCAAAACCATATAAACGCACCTGGCTTTAGCTATCTCCTATATATAGTAATTTTATATATAGTAATTATTATTAAATAGAGTTAATATACAGTATATGTACCTTAAGATACATATACTCGCATCATGTGACCTATAGATTGATGCCAAAATTCAAGATTAGGTGTAATATTAACAATCAAAAAAATTTAAACCAAACATTTATTTTGACAAAAATTGCTCATTTTGCAAAAAATTTATACTAAACCACCTTCTGTGCATTAATAAAAAGATTTCATTGAGCAATTTTACTATATTATAGCCTAAACTGAAACTCTAATATAATTCTTACTCTAACCCTAATCTAACATAAACTATTTTTGTAGAGTTTAGACCTGGGTTGTAGTATACTGGGTCACCCGTGTCGAAACGGTTCACCCTGGGTCAAGATTTTACAACCCGGGTCAAAATCGGGTTTAAGATCATAGAAGGGCATTCATTCGATTGGTTATAACAGTAAGAGTAATGAGGTTTTATAATGTAACTTCATCATAAAGGCTTTTAAAAATTGATTACGCTAAAATAATTGAGAAAAATAGATCTATTTGCTCTAAACATCCGAAAGCCCACAAGACATTCTTTACTATTATTAATTAAATATAAATAACTCCTGTCACTATCTGATTACTATTCTGATTATAAGATCTTAAAAATTAATTCTTTTATGGCACCGCATATAGTTTTTGTTTGCATAGTTGACCGAACGCTTCAATTTTTTGCATGCACGGTAATCATTACTGGTATGCGTATTAATCACACTTTGATCTTGTGATCTGTTCATCCAATAATCCACAGTTTGAAGAGGTTCACTTTTCTCAACTCCAGGACCCTTATATACAACCCGTTTTCACCCAGGTCACCCGATTTCAAATCACACGGGTGACCCGGGTGACAATTTTGCATCCGGGTCTAACCTCTATATTTTTGTATACAATACTATATAATCAAAATAATGAATACAAAAAATTTAATGTACCCTACAGATATATTTATATTAATTTTTTTAAATAAATTTAATTTAATTAATTTTTTTGTCAAAGCATCTTTTGGGAACTCTTTTTAACAATCACTTGGTCCAAATTTCCTACAGAAGAAAAAACAAAAAGTTTCTTGTTGGAGAGTTGCATATACATTTGTGTATAGTAGGATAACACAAAATTACAGTTTTTACAAAGGTCAACGACTCTCTTCCAGGTCTCCTTTGTATATTCAGCATGCAACCCAAAAGTGTTCTCTTACAAGTAATTGGCAGGAGGTGGTACTCTTGTATAAAAAATTTTGGTGGAGATATACACATAGTATCTTTGTTAACAAAGTTTTTTGTAGTAAAACAGCGATGAATACAAGAAAATAAGTTTTTTCTTCTTATACTTTCCTTCAAATTTGTTCCAAACGTCATCTTTTGCTCTTTTGGATTTTTTAAAATTTTTGCCAAAAAGTAGGCATTCTAGCTTACCCCTCCAAAAGATTAGCAGTATTTACTCTTTCCAAATTGGTATGCATCCCAGACCGGAACCGGTGCCATCATGAGTGAGTTTGGTTATCAAATAAACAATAAATAACGTGTCATGGGATCTTGAAGGGCACGTGAAGAATTTCTTACCTGGATATGTGGTTCAAGACATAATAGCTTATTCGTTTACTTTACTTAGCACTTTGGTAGATATGGTCTATGCAGTGTTATATAATTTTTATAGTCTAGTGTAGGCTTAATAATACCTTCATAGTCTATTTTTTCTTTGCTGTTTTTTTGGTTTTTCTTTTATTTTGTTTTTTCTTGGATGTAAAATTTTGGTTTTTTGGTTTATTTTGTTAGGTACTTTTGTTTTGTTCCCCACTTTTAATCTTCCTTTTTTGTTATTTTTCTTTATGAGAAGCTCAGAAAAGGGGTTTTTGAAGGAGTGGTTATGAAACATAGTTGGTTTGTAACTATAGCTAACGAAATTTTTGGCTTATATATAAGTCAATGCGGCAAGTTGCACCTAGGCACAAATTTAATTTGCAGCCAGATAAGGTTAAATTTTGTTGATTTTCATGTTAACATGTATTGAAAAAGAAATTTTTTAATAAATAAATCTGTTAGAGTTTGGCAAGACTGCCAAAGAAAGAAAAAAAAATTAATTTTTTTGTATAAATTTATATATAAAATTGGGTAAGTCAACTCATTTATTTTATATATTCCAACATTTTAAACCACTGTACAAGGGCATGTCCTGTAACTTTATTATTTAACTTTTAATTTTTATATTATAGTGCAAGACATCTATACTCGACAATCATATAACTTGTTTCAATTTTTCAAACTGCTAAAGCTTTTTATACAAGAGATTTTCAACAAACTGACCAGTAATTTTAAAGAGCTATATAAGCTCTATAAAATTACTGGTCAGTTTTTTGAAAAACCTTTTGTATAAAAAGTTTTAGCAGTTTGAAAATTGATATTAAAAATATTAAGATTTATATATAAAATAAACTTTAAACGAGCTTTAAATACTAAAACTTTTTACAAAGACATTATTTTAAAAATCTGATTAGTAACTTTGTAGAGCTCATCATAAAGAACAAATTTACTAGTCAGATTTTAAAAATATTGTCTATGTAAAAAGTTTTAGCATTTTGAAAATTATTGTCGAGTATAGATGTTTTGTACCATATTTAATAGTTACAAAACATGTCCTTTTCTGACGATTTTATTAGTAAATTTTTCTTTGTATAAATAACATATATCAGTGAGACTTTTTCTTTAACTGCTCTAATTATTAATAGCAAATAATTTTTAATTTTAAACAAGTTTTATTTTACAGGTTTTATGCTTTTTTTATAAAATAAAATTAGGCCTAAACTTGTTATTTTTAATACAGATATCAATATTCTCTTTAAAGTATTGTAAAACAAAACTAGCTTTGCATTGATAATAACTGTGAATCAAGAGTATTACAACTCTTATTATTGACAAAAAAGCATTTTAGTTGTGGCTTTAAAGCTTTGCTAAGAGGTGCCTGTTTTATAAGATAGATTGAAGAGTTAATTCAAATTATTTTTATCTTTATTCTTCTTTTTGTATAATCTAAATAATTATATGCAACAAAACAGATATTTAAAAAGATCTTTAAAGATCATTTCAATTTATTTAAAATTTTAAATTGTATATAAATAATAAGATCTAAGTATGATATTGTAATAGTTTTACAAATTGATATATTGATAGATAAGTTTTGTTTATTTTGCTGTTTTGTTTTATTTTTTTCTTACTAATGCTAATACTAATTTTTTCTATATCATTATTTTAAACCTTGGAGTTAGAGCTTTTTTTTTTATAGATCAGTTCATTGAGCTTGATCATTTCTGTTTGGTATTGGCTGTGAAGTTGCTATTCTGAGATTTTATAACCATTTTTTATAATAGTTATATACAATATTTGTTTTAAGTTTCACAAAGCTATGACGTGCAAGGTATAAGGTTTTTACTTATTATCAAAAATCTGTAGGAAATACAACTAGTAAAACAATTAACATTGGATCTTGTTATTATAATTGAGCTATTTGTGCTCCTTTTCAAAAATCATCAAATTGAGGTTCTCACTTTCATTTGTTAAATTGAATAATGTTAAATTTTGTTATAAAGTTGAAAAGAAGGCATTTACTGTATTTGTATGTAATATCGAGCTAATGCATTAATTCAGATTTTGACTTTTCAAAAAATTTAGCTATTTTGCTCAAAATAGTGCCTATACGTGTTCCAAAATAATGCATATTCCTTCTATTTAATTAATGTTTTAAAATGTTATAAAAGATTCAAAATACAAATGCTAAATTCAACTCAATCATGACAAAAACAAAAAATTATTTTTACTAGGAATATAGTAAGAAGTAGAAAAAGGAACTGATTTAGTCAACTATAAAATTTATATGTAAATTACTATATTTAGTCAATTTAGTCAACTAAATCATATAGCTAATTTCTATCCCTAGTATAAAGTATATAGAGTATAGTTTATATTTGAGTTTTGCGTTTGTCCACAAATCTTGATTCTAATCAGATATAGAAATCAAATGATGCTATTACTATATCAGTAAAGTTGCAGGCTTTAATTTACTACATTTTTAATTAACCAGTTATAGCTAGTTATTACTAAGTTTCAATATGGTACATTCCAATAATCCAAGTTTCATCTGCAGCTCTACTAACAATACAAGAGATAATAATATTCTTTTTATTAATATTTGAACCATTTTGCTGATTTGGTATTATCAAAGCTTCCATGTAGCTTATTTTGAATACCAGTACAGAATTTCAAAAAACTCATATTTTGATTCAAAATAAAGTGCATATGCATTTCAAAATAGTGTGCAGGGACTCAAAATAATGTGCAGAGAGGTATTATTATGTGCAAATACAGTATCTTTATTAAAAATTTACAGAAATAGGCATGCCAATAAAAAATCTAATTTGTACTAAAGTAGCTTTAGCAATTTTATTGTATTATTGTTATCTATATATTTTATTAAAATTTAAATATTTACATTTTAAGTTTAACTTGTATATGTAAATATAAAATATTGAAAAGTTCTATACTACAATATTAGCAAATTTATAGTAGCATAATCTTTCGAAAGATCTTGCGAACATGCAAATTCATCGAAAGATTTTGTATATACAATATATTTCAAAATGTATTTTGAAATATTTTTGAAATATTTTGAAAATAAATTTGAAATATTTTTTGTTAAATATTCTTTTGAGGACTGGCTGAATTAGTAGATATGTAATTTGGGTCATACTAAGAATGCATTGAATTATATTTTCGAAATACTTCAAAATTTTGTATAATATATCGAAATTAATCTACAAAACTGTATTACAAGATCAGATTAGATCTTTTGTTTATAAATTAGATCTTCTATTTAGTTTTATATTTATTTTTGTTTTAATTTGTTTTTTTTTGTTTTTGCTTTTTTTTGTTTTTGTTTTGTTTTGTTTTTTTTCTTATTTATTTATTTTTAATTTTTTTCATACTTTACAAGAACACTAGCACTTTGCAAGAAAACCAACCTAGAATTTTTAGCACTTTGCAACTTTTTTAGCATTTTGTAAGAAGGTTTATCTAGCTTTTGCAATTTTTGAATTTGCAAGAACATGAATGCTTACTTTAAAGAAATAAAGATTTGGGCTTTGTTTACTGTTTTGTTAGTTTGCATATTTTTTTGTTTTTTTTACTTACTTTTTTAATTTTTGTTTTATTTTTAAGAGTTATCATTTATTACTAGTGCGATATATTGCCACTCTGATCGACCAATCAGAATGCAAGATCAAATGTAATGTAAAATTGAAGCAAAACAAACTTTTTTTAAAAAATTGCTTTTAACCTAAAATTTTGACTAAGAAACTACACTTTTTTCTTGACAAAAAAAATTCCTTGCAAAATTTTGGGTTAGGAGGGCCTAGTACTTATATTCATAAATCCTTACATGTATTTGAATATTCATAATTAATTTATTAATATATTCGAATATATTTTCGAATATTCATAAATATTATGAATATTCAGTCAGAGCTACTAGTTCTGAATGCACATGACAAATGGGAGGTGTAATTTTTGGGCTAAAGGGCGAAATAGTACGTGGTAAAAAAGAGAAAGATCTGACGAGATTTTTAAGTGTTTGGTTGTCCGAAAAAGCAGAAATTGTGCAAGCAGTTAGGATAGCGAAAAAGGAGGTCCTAATAGTCATGAAGGGAATCAAAAGAAAGAAGACCTCGTTAGCGCATATGGCATACATAAACAATGTAGTACTGCTACCACGGCTAAAATACAGACTATCCTGTCACACAAAAATTGCAAAAAGTTGCAAAGTCCCCTTCTAATGCTGATCAAAAATAAAGCAGGAATGATGAAGACAACTCCGAATTCTGCTTTAACACATCAGAATATTGTTGGAGTAAAGTTGATTTGGCAAAATCAACTAGCTCATCATTTTACAGAAATAACATCCAGGCTAAATAACAAAGGTGACGTGGGACAGGCAGTATCCCTTAGATTGTAACACAGGCAAATTTGCCTGCATATTTTAAAATTTTAATAAAATTTTAAATATTGATTTTAGCCATATCTTTTCTAAGTAAAAAATATTCTTTAAGTTTTGTTTTAGTAACTTTGTTATAAAATTTTTTTAAAATCATTAGAAAACTTTAATATAATAAATGTTTAAAGTTCTTGTATTGGCATTTTTACTATTAAAATTTTTCTTTAGATTTTTTCAAATTTTATATGTTCCCGTCTATAAAAAAAATCTTTAATTCTAATACAAGTCTTAATTTTTACAAGTAAATCATTAAAGTTGCAATAATGAAAGTTGTCATCCTTTATATAAACTACAATATTGTCTTAATAACTATAGTTCTAAAACTAAAACTAAATAAGATCGCAGAAAAATTGTAATAAAATTTTTTAAAAAAATTTTTTCTTAAAATTATCTATTTTCAGCTTATATGTAACTATAATTTATTTTCTTATAATATAAAAACTAATTTTGCAAAAAAGTAATCCTTATTTTCAAATATAATTGTACAAAGTTTTATTTAATTATTTTAGTATTTTAAAAAAGTAAATCAGAGCTAAAAAAGTGCAAAAACGCAGGCAAATTTGCCTGTGTTCTACTACAATCTAAGGGATAGTTAAGGTTAAAACAGGCGCAGCTAAATTGCAAAAGCACAACCTGCATTTTGGGTTTAGATGAAGAAAGAATAGAGAAATGCAAGATTAAAAATAATTTAGCTTGCAAGATAGTGCTTGAAACAAAGAAACTGAATATAAGCTTTAGGTCAGAGGAACTAGAAATGAAATGTAGAATAGAAAGAACGGGAACAGAGATTGTAGGCTTGGTTAGCGAAAAAGACTTGCAAGGAAAGAAGGTTGAACGTTTTCCTTGTAGAGCAACTCTTAGATATAGAAAGCGAGAGAATGCTTACATGGAAGCAAGTTAGACAAATAAGAGGCCTCTCGGCAAAAGGAAGAGTACCTGAGTAGTATAAAAGTCTTGAATCAAGCCTGCTAGGGAACCCGTTCAGCAGAAAGCTAAAAGCCCCGCAGAAGAAAGTAAATTTTCTGCATATGAAAGCCAGCTTAGAAGCAATTAGCAATGATAGACGAAAACAAGAATGGCTAGTTTTTGGAAAAGGAAGCAACAAAACGGAGTTAGAAAAGATCATGAGAAAGAAGACCTCACAAGAGTTTCTTATAGAACATTGAAAAAAGAACTTAGTGGATGAGCTAGGCCTTTTCATAATTAGACAATGCGCAGAGTATGAACTAAAAGACAGAGAAGCAGAAGTTGTCCCTTTTTGTCAAGCAAGTATAAAGGTATGCAGCAAAAAAAGAGCGTTAAACAGAAGTTGGATAGAGAAAATAGAGGCCCCTGACAGGAAATATAGAAAAATAGGCGTTCCTAGGGAAAGTATAATAGAGCAACACACTGTGGTCAAGGAGATAGTAGAACAAGATCTAATGAGGATACCTATAAGTTCCTTTAATGAGGAGTACGTAAAAGCTAGTATTGTAGGTCAGGAGGCAATAAAAAAAATAGAAACTATTTCAAAAAGAATGAGTTCATGGAAAATAATAAAAGCTTTCACAGATGGGTCGCTAATGAACTTAGAAAATGAAGGAGCCCAAATGGAAATAGGATGGTTGGCATACAACATAATAGATACGCAAATATCACAAAGCAAAGAAACTTTTTGCTGTAGATTAGAAGAGTGGCCCTCATCGACCCGAGCAGAGTTGGAAACGATATGGACTCTGCTTCTAGCAGCCCCAGAAGGAGCAAAGGTGATGATTTATACAGATAGTCTTGCAGCTATACAGGCGATTAGGAAGACCATGAACTTAAAGAAGTTAAGAAACTGTCTTAAGATGCAGAATGCAAGTTTGCTGTGGCAAATTATACGAATACAAGAAATTAAAAGGTTAGAGATAGAGCTACATAAAGTTAAGGGGCACAGTAAAATTGCAGAGAATAAGGAGGCAGATGTACTTGCGAAAAGTGGGGTCAAAAGCAGCATCGTTATAAGTGCTAAGTGACTCTGGACCAAGATTCAGCAAGTGGTTCCATATTGGAAAAACTTTATAATTAATAGCCCGATTAGAAAGTTCATGAGTCAAGTAGCATTAGCAATACAAGATGCAGAATGGGTGGGTCTCAAGAGATTCGAAGGAAGGGATTTTGAAAAAGAAGAGGATAGTATAGATTGGAAGGAAACATGGCAGTTTATAGAAAAATACAAGGGAAGAAGATGTATAGACGAAAGAGTAAATAGAGAATGGGTTTTTAGAATGAAGTGCCTTAATGGCCTTCTGCCAACAATAGTGGATTTGAAAATAAGAAGGCCAGACCTATACAAAACGGACAGTTGTGCGACCTGTCAACAGGAGCCAGAAACGTTAGACCACTTGGTAAGATGTAAGGATTACCAGAGAATCTGGAAAATGATAGAAGAAGAGGCAAGCAAAGAAGTAAAAAACATATTACAGGAAGAACCAAGTAAATGTAAGGATATAGCATTACAAGATTTAGAAAAAGGAATCTTCGGTGAAGAAGAAGAAGAAAGGAAAATAACGTGAAGCTATCTAATTCAAGGTCTCATACTTCAGAGGTGAAAGAAAAAGGTGAAAAGTTTAATAAAGAACAAAGCAGCGTCTAGAAAAGCTTTGAACATAATTGTTGAAACCGTTAGTATGAGATTTCGATAGCACATTTGGAATTTTAGGTGTGAATTCCAAAATAAATGGGAAAAAGCAAAAGGAATAACCACCTTAGCAAAAAGAGAAGGCCGAAGTAAACAACAGAATAAGAAGGCTAAAGGGAAAGAAAACAACGCTCCGATCGCGAAAATGGGAAGGCTACAGAGCAAAGCCTAAGAAAAAAAACAGAATGGAGAAATGGAGCAAGGGTTTTGGCAGAATCAAACATTGGCAGTTTAATCAAAGAAGGGGCCAAACCAACTTGGTCTTCTTGGGTTAAATTCAAGTATCCGGACCCTGAGATATTTGGCAAAACTGATATGGCAAGTGATTGCCAGCCAGTAACAGGAGGAAATATATTCTCAGTAAGTTGAAAATTCTAATCGAGGCAAATAATCACTAGGCAGGTCGCACCTGGACATAAAGTTGGGTGAGCTTTCTGTTAGAATAGAATCTTAATGTATATAAACTTAGGTTTTTATAATAAAGTCTATAGACACAGAAGGCAGTATTGCCGAATTAAAAAAATATTATGAATATTCATAAATATTATAAATATTCATAAAGAGTTTTACTAAAACGCATCTATGGTGTTTTACACTATATTACACAAATCTATTAGAATAACCAATTAAAATTTAAGATCAGGTGTAACAAAAAATTTCGTTTTTTGATTATTTTTTTAAAAAAACATTCATACCTCAAAATTTTGCTTATGAAATCACCTTTGGGGCTCTAATAAAAAAAAATTCTTTGCTAAATTTTGTATATACTAATGCCCAATTATACATGAGGACGAAAGCATTTCGGGTTCTAAAACCTGAAATTAAAATTTGAAGATGAAATTGTTTTTGACCTATTTTACTTGAAAGACAAAAATTATTTGATACTTTTTTTGAATAGACGAAATTATAATGAACATATCTATATAAATTTTATTTGCTCTTCCTTATAAAAAATTTTAATTTTCCCTAATGAAGATGAAATAGGCCTTTTTCAAAAATCAATTTTGGTGATATCACTAGCCCCAATAAAATCCCAGATCTTACCCTAACCCTAAAGTAATTAAAATTTATCTTTTGTTTTGTAAAAATTTATTTTTTTGTTATTGTTATACAGATTTGCAAATTTAACTTACCTATGGTGGTAAAACACTATAAGTGCGTTTTATAATAATTGTTCATAAATATTTTGAATATTCATAAATATTATGAATATTTATAAATATTATGAATATTCATAAATATTATGAATATTCATAAAGAATTTTACTAACTATAACCGGTGGTAATCATCACCGGTATGTAATTAACCAATAAATTTGCAGGATCAGGTGTAATGTGCAAATCAGTTTGTATAACAAAAATAAAGATTTTTTTTAAAAAATGCTAATATCTCAAGAATTCGTCTATGAAACTACCTTTGACATTCTAATAAAAAAAATTCCTTGCTAAATTTTGCATATATTAGACACCCTGCTAAAACCCCAGGCCTCACCCTAACCCTAAAGTAAATGAAATTAACTTTTTTTTGTTTTATCAGTATTGGTTAATTACATACCGGTGATGATCACTGCCGGTTATACATAGTTAAATTCATTCATAAATATTATAAATATTCATAAATATTTAAAATATTCATAAATATTATGAATATTCAAAAATATTTTGAAGATTGTTGCTAACTTTCACCCTAGGTGATATCACCTAGTTCGGAAGTCTGGTCAGAAGTTGGGTCAGAAGTCGGGTCGGTGTCGGGTTAGAAGTCAGGTCGAGAGTCGGGTCAGGAGTTGTTCCAAAGTACAAGAACATACTGGAACGTAAGCTGAAAGTTCATACGGACACGTACAGATCACGTGATATTTTATTTTACGAACACGTACCAAAATAATAATTTTTTGATTTAAAAATCAATCCAACAAGACTTTTATACTAAGTTAACCTCCTTAATAATTCTAAAAAACCTTGTTCTCCTGGTCTTTCTAGTTCTAATGGTAAAAGATTATTAAAATCTATCCAGTAGAACCGAAGATACGACTTTTAAATTGGGCAACGTTCTAAAGATTATATAAAAATGCTACAAAAACTTTAGAAGACTATATCTCCAGTTATATTGAACTAATTTTAATAATATTACTACCATTTGAACTAGAAAAATAAAATAAACAAGTTTACTTTGAGTGATAAAAGAGTTTACTTAGTTCAAAAGTCTTCCAGACCATCTTTTTCTTATTTTTTTTTTTTTAAAATTTAAAGTGTCTGACTGAGCTTCTATAATGGATTAATCACCTTTGTCATCCTAACAAAACTTGTTCTTCTGGTCTTTCCGGTTTCAATAATGGTAATGTTATTAAATTCAGCACAATAGAATTAGATATATAACTTCATAAAGTTTATGCAACGTTTTTATATAATCTTAGAATGTTGCTCTATTTCAAAAAGTCACATCTCTGGTTCTACTAGGCAAATTTTAATAATATCACTACCATTAGAACTGGAAAGACCAGGAGAATAAGCTTTACTGGAATGATTAAGGATGTTAGCTTAGTATAAAAGCCTTGCGGATCACTTTTTAAATCAAAAAATTATTATTTTGGTACGTGTCCATAAGATGGAATATCACATGATCTGTACGTGTCTGTAGACTTTCTGGAACGAACGTCCTTATCCTGTACCCAGGGTAAAGGCTTTTATCCTATGCCCAGAGTATAAATTTTTATCCTGTACTGCTTAAATCTGATTGGTCCAAATATTAAAAAATTTAAATTTTTCGAAGTTTTTTTTATTATAGATAATTTATTAAAAAAAAAAATACAAAGTAGCAAAAAATACAAAAAAAAGACAAAAAGTATAGCAAGACAAAGGTCAAAAAAAACTACCAAAAAACATCAAATAAAATGAAAGCACAAATGCGATAACCAAAGGCACCAAACTACGACAAATAGCATCACAAAACTATGATAAAAAACACTACCAAATGATGCCGAAAAACACCACCAAATGATGACTAAAAGACCACCAAAAGCGACACCAAACTACGACGAAAAGCAATATTAAATGACAATAAAAAGACCACCAAATGACAACCAAAAACGCCACAAAATGATGACCAAAAGCACACCAAACGATGAGGAAAGCACCACAAAAGAGTGCGAAAAGCACCACATGAACGACGAAGAAAGCACCAAAAAAAAACTGATAGCAAAAATATCACACAACAACGATGAAAAGCACCAAAAAAACAAAATGGCAGCAAAAATACAACAGAACAACGATGAAAGCACCAAAAAAATTATAGCAAAAACACCACACAATGATAATGAAAGCACCAAAAAAAATGATAGCAAAAACACCACACAACAACGACGAAAGCACCAAAAAAAAATGACAGCAAAAACACTACGAAAGCACCAAAAAAAATGACAACGAAAGCACTAACAAAAAAGCACGATTCTATGTTGATCGGTTTAATTTTATATAACTATAGTCACATGATTGACACAGGTTAAGACACTGTACCCCAGGGTATAGGTTAAGTTTCTCCTTCCAGAACGTAAGGCCGAATTTCTGTTCACGTGATCTTCAATCAGCAGCTGGCCAATTAAAAACAACCTCGATATAACGGAAAGAAAAAAACCCAATAAATATAAAAATTAGTTGCTCGCTACGACTGTTGCCTCCGCTCTGCTCCTTTATCCTAACTATACCTTAACTCTAAACTTAACCCGAACCTAACCCTAACCCTAACCCAAATCCTAACATTAATTTTTTTGTTATATGAATAGAATTTCGGACAATAAGTTGAAAAAATTTTTTTTATTAAATAAATCGAACTTGAACTACATCAGTATAATATCTAACTAGCACTAATTCTAATACCATAATCTAACCCTAACCCTATCCCTTAGATTGTAGTAGAACACAGGCAAATTTGCCTGCGTTTTTGCACTTTTTTAGCTCTAATTTACTTTTTTAAAATACTAAAATAATTAAATAAAACTTTGTACAATTATATTTGAAAATAAGGATTACTTTTTTGCAAAATTAGTTTTTATATTATAAGAAAATAAATTATAGTTACATATAAGCTGAAAATAGATAATTTTAAGAAAAAATTTTTTTAAAAAATTTTATTACAATTTTTCTGCGATCTTATTTAGTTTTAGTTTTAGAACTATAGTTCTTAAGACAATATTGTAGTTTATATAAAGGATGACAACTTTCATTATTGCAACTTTAATGATTTACTTGTAAAAATTAAGACTTGTATTAGAAGTAAAGATTTTTTTTATAGACGGGAACATATAAAATTTAAAAAAATCTAAAGAAAAATTTTAATAGTAAAAATGCTAATACAAGAACTTTAAACATTTATTATATTAAAGTTTTCTAATGATTTTAAAAAAAATTTTATAACAAAATTACTAAAACAAAACTTAAAGAATATTTTTTACTTAGAAAAGATATGGCTAAAATCAATATTTAAAATTTTATTAAAAATTTTAAAATACGCAGGCAAATTTGCCTGTGTTACAATCTAAGGGATATGACAACATATCAAAATAAACCAAAATTTCATCATCAGCCACAATATTAAAAAAACCTTGTACCGAAGTTATGTAAGTATCGGTACCATAGGGATGACACCAAAGTGACAATACCAAATAATGACACTAGAGACGTACACCAATAATGAAAAATATCAAAACCGTTATCTAAAACCCAAGAAAACGAAGCACTACTAAGTGCCACACCAACAAACAACAGCCAAGAAAATTTAAAGACCAAAAAACAACAACATGGTACTAAAAAAGCAAAACATACCAAAAGTGAAATACCACGAACTAAAAAAAAGAGCTCAAAAGTAAAATGAATGGTAACTACACTCTAATGATCTAACCACTAACTAATGTTACAGCAAGCAATACAATTGTGTAAACGAAGCAACAAAGTGCTACCAACAAATGATGACCAAGAAAGACGCGATACTAAAAAGAGCAAAACGTACGTGAAATGCTGCAAACTAAAAAAAACGTTCAAAAGTAAAATGCATTTTAACTATACGATAACAAAGCAATGACACCAAGCGACGATGACACCAAAGCAACGATGACACCAAAGCGACAATACCAACTAACGACACTAGCGACAACAAAAATCATCAAAACCATTATCTAAAAGCCAAAAAAATAAACTAAAAGCAACTACGGTAAAAAAAAATAAATAAATACTGTAAAAAAAATAAAAAATAAAAAAATACTTATAGATCTGATATACTGTAACTGGTGTGATCATATAAACAATGACGATCACCCGACATAGGTAATATCACCTAGGGTGAAAATTAGTTATAATCTATTTTAAATATTTATAAATATTTTGAATATTCATAAATATTTAAAATATTCATAAATATTATTATTTTTTTTATACAACAAGGTCTATCCTAATATTTATAAATATTATAAATATTCATAAATATTATAAATATTATGAATATTATGAATATTCATAAATATTATGAATATTATGAATATTCATAAATATTATGAATAGAATTTAATATTTTTGCGCATGTGCACTGTAGCGCACCTTATATGATTTGGTGTAATGTGAAATCAAAACCAAAATAACCTATTTTTTTGTTAGTTAGGGTTAGAGTAAGGTTAGAATAGTATGTAGGTGAGAAAAAAGGTTTTAAAGTAAAATTTTGCAAGGAATTTTTTTTGTTAGAGCACGAAGAGTGGTTTCATAAGCAAAATTATGAGCCATAGACAATTTTTTAAAAGATCGCTATTTATTTTGATTTCACATTATACCTGATCCTATGATCTGATTGGTTTATCATATAGGTGCATTACAATGCATATGCGTTAAATTACATAAACCTTATGAATATTATGAATATTTATAAATATTATGAATATTATTAATATTTTTAAATATTATGAATATTATGAATATTCATAAATATTATGAATATTATGAATATTCATAAATATTATGAATATTATGAATATATGGGGTGTTACATATTAAAACAGCCCATTTTTACTTTTATTTTATTTTGAGATAATTGAGTTTAATTATTTGTTTTGATTCGGACTGATCCAGAATTATCAAATTTCACAATTTTGATTGGTTAAAGGCAACAGGTGACTATCGGGTAATCTCATGAAGTGTTGGCACTTCGCAGTCTCATGTGATTTTTCTTTTACATTATTTTGATTTTTTATTATGCAAATCGACTTTCATTTATAATAAAAAATGTCTATCATATTAAAATTTATATGAATTTGATAAAAACTCATTTTTCAAAAAATTGTAAAAATGGGCTGTTTTAATATATAACACCTCATATTATAAATATTATAAATATTCAGAATATTATGTCTGTCCTATTTTTAGAAGCCAATCACAGTACATATACTGGTTATACAATATATATACTTATGTTATACAAAGGCCAAGTGTATTCTTTTTGCAAAAATATTTTTTGGCCACACGCTACTAATATTGTGTAATATTATACAAATCTTATTTTGGTAACCTACTCAAGTTGGCATACATCTTGTTTTATATATACAGTATATATATTATTGCTTCAGACATTTGAATATTCATAATATTTATAAATATTCATTATACAGTATTTATGAATATTTATAATATTTATGAATATTCATAAATATTTATGAATATTTATAAATATTTATAAATATTCGAATATCTATAATTTATATTTGAATATTCATAAATCTTTATATATTCAAATATATTCATAAATATAGTATATTTGAATACAAGCACTAGGAGAGCCTTCTAACTTTTGCCCTGCCAAACCCTAACCTAATTGTAATACAGGCACTATTTGTTTTGTTTTGATTAATGTAAAATCAAAACAAACAAAATAATTGGTCGATTAGGGGTAGCAATGAATTGCACTAGCGATAAATATTAAAAATCTTTATTTTATTTATTTCAGACTTTTTCGACACTTTGCGACTTTCTGGCACTTTACAAGAATACCAGTTTTAATTTCTTGGCACTATGCAAGAACATACTAGGTTTCTCTAACAATTTGCAGGAGCGCTAACACTTCTGAGAAATAAAGGAAAAAATAAATAAAGCAAAACCTTGCAAAAACTTGCAAATACTTGCAAATACTTGCGAAAACTTGCGAAAACTTGCATTCTTTTTTTTTTTTTTTTACTTCTTTACTATTTTTAGGAAGTATTTAGAAAAAGAAAGTAAAACAAAGGTTATAACCAAAACAAAAGAAATAGCCAAAGCAAAGACAATAAAAAACAAAGAAGCGAAGATAATAGCTAACTATAGGTGAGCGAAAATAAGTGTATAGGGCTAGTTTTTTGTATATAGTAATAGAATTAAATGTAATGAAGTGTGAAAGTAGTTTAATAATATAAAAATAATTCTGTATAATAATATAATATATAATAAAATATATAATATTAATTAAAAATGTATATTTAATTAATGTAAAATATAATATATAATAATAATAAATAAATAAATATAAAATTTGATTTTAAATACAAAAATTTTTAAAAAAATTTGAAAATTTTGCAAAATATTGCAAAATATTGTGAAAAACTGCAGATTTACGTGATATATACAAAATATTACCTCCTGCAACCCCTGAAATAAGATAATTAAATAGAAAATTGCATTGTTTTATTTGGCCTATTTCGCAATATTTTGCAATATATTTTGCAATTTTTTGCAATATATTTCAAAATATTTCAAAAAAATGCATACCAAATTTTTTGAAAAATTGTGATTTTTTAAAAGATTTCGCATCAAACACAATTCTTTTAAAAGATTTTAGCAAACAATTTCTTTTGAAAGATTTCATATATTTATTTTGCTGATGAACAATAAGCGAAATTAAATGAATATTCAATTATATTTATTTATTAATAAATAAAATTAAATAGTTGTTTAATTATATATATAGTGCAAGAAGCCTATACTCAACATGTTTCAATTTTTAAATCACTATAATTTTTTGCACAAGAGGTTATTTAAAAAACTGACCAGTACTTTGGAGAGCAATATTAGTTCTATAAATTTGCTAAATATTTTTTTGAAAAACCTTCTCTATAAAAAGTTGATGTGTTTTAAAGATTACTTTGTTTTATATATAATTACTATGTATTTCAATTTTAACTAACTTTAAAGTGCTATAACTTTTTATAAAGGCAACATTTTAAAAACCTGATCGGTAACTTTGTTAATTATAATAAGCTCTACAAATTTGCCAATTATCTTTTAAAAATATTATTTATCTCTACAAAAGTTAATGCATTTTAAATTATACTATTTTATTGTCTAGTATAAGTAGAATTGTTAATGGAGTACTCCAAACTATAATAAAACATATAAACCACTTCAGTTTCAAACTGGAGTGGTTTATAAGTTTGGAGTTCTCTATTAACAACCCTAAATATAGGCTTCTTGTACCATATTAATAATAAGCAAAAATAAATAAGTTTTCAATTATATTTTTTAATTTTAATTTCCCATACTATGTAAAAAAAAAGTTGTTAATAAAACATATTATCTTCGAGACTTTACATAATATATAATGATCTAAACTAATATTAAAAAGTGTAACAAAAATATAATTATACTAGTTTGATTCTGTTTTTAGATCTATCTATCTTTTTGTTAAACTGACAAAAGGGAAATATAATATTACAAGAACGAGAATCACAAGCTGTAGTTTTATATAGCAAACAAAATATGTATTAGTAAAGTTATAAAGTTATAAAACAAGCACTCTTATATATTCTATAAATAATAAAATATGAAATCTAAACTATATACTAGTCTGATTCTGCTTTCAATTCTCCTATTGATGAACTATCTTTTTGTCAAAATAACAAAAAAAAAGTGCTACAGTGCGAGAACCCTTAAATCAACAAGTGAAATTGATAATTTTTAAACCGTTATAAAAAAATAACCAGTATAGCTAGAACAATTTTTTTCTATAAAAATATAGTGAAAGACTTTAAGAATAAAGCTATAGTATTTGTTTTTTAATTTATCAAGTTTTACTATAGTTATAAAGGTTTAAAATTATCTAATTTTATTATTAACTAGTGTTTCGCAAAAGATTCAGGTCTGGTCCGGGTCCAGTCTGGTCGACAGATCGGACCTGGTCCTATGAGTATACGGACCCAGACCCATATTTAGGTCCGTTCGAGTGATACCCGGTCTGGTCTATTATTTTTTTAATTAACAATAAATGACATAGTATAAATTTAATGGCATTAATACCTAATAAATGCACATGGTGAAGCAAAGGAATAGATGCATATAGGGACTTCACATGTTACAGCTTCACATTGATGTAACGCTCCTGCCACATAAAATTCTAACTTTTAAAGTATAATACCTGATATTTTCTCATGGTCGTCACTTTGGATTTTCAGCCCATATTACTGTATGTATAAGCGCTGTGTTTTTTGGCATAAACAATGAATTGTTTGAATATAGGAATTATATTTGTGTTTTAAGTTGCAATTTTAACTACAATACCACTACACAAAAACCTCTTACAGTATATATAAATCATTATATTACACATCAACGCAAGAATGATTGAATTTCTTTATATATTTAACTGATTCCTTAATTTATAAATTAATTTGAGAGTTATAAAAATGCCATGATATTAAATTAACTAACCGGAAGCGGCATTTTAGTTTTAACCAAATTCTAATTTGCACCAATGCTTTAAAATGTTTTTTATCTCTTAAACCGTATATTTTAGCATATATATTTGTATGCTAAAATTTTTAAAAGAAAATTAAGCTCTAAAAAAAATTTTTTAATAAAACCTCTATTCTAATTGGTTATGGTGACTTTCATAAACTCAAGTTACATAGCACACTCCATAGTCACAGTATGAATCACTTCGTATGGCTTAACATCAAATAAAACTTTAGCTGATAGCCATGAAGTATGCTTTGGGAACCAAACATTTGGGCTGCTATATCTCTATGGCATTGCCTCAAAAACCAATTATATAAAGTTGTTATAAAGTATCTATGATCATCTTTAATGTTGTATTATGAAAAAACCTGTGTATAACAATTGGGAAGAATTTTGATAAGTGTCACATGCAGTCTCCTTTTTTAGTATTAAATTGGACATCAAAGTCCTATTATAATCCTATTACGATCCACATTAGATAGCTAATTTTTTAAAAATTATAAAAGAAAATTTATAAGATAGGAATTATATAGCTTTTAACATGTGACATGCTTTTATCTTAGCTTAGAAAGTAGGGGGATAAAGCCTAATAAATTTTATGCAATAAGTCTTTAAAAATTTTAGTATACAAATATGTACACTATATGGTTTAAGGGATAATGTTTAAAAAACCTCAAAACTGTTTAAACTATTTTTTTCCATCCCTAATAGTAATGAATAAATATTTTCTTTGCAGTGAATAAATTATTATGTTCTTTAAGTAGTCTATAAGCTCTTCATAATAAAATAATTTAAAATTGTTAAATAAAATCAAGATTATAAGGAATAAATGACTATTAAATTTTATGCCGATTGCAATTTTATTAATGAAACTAATCAATTAATAATTGGCATAAGTTGAGAAATGACGCAGAACATACATATATAAATATCATATCTGCTGATTAAATTAATTTAATGCTTTAATTAAATATGCGCTAAATGGATTCGGAATCACCTTTCGAAATTTTTTACTGATTTGAGTGAATTTAAAATTTCGTTTCAACATAAGTGTATTTAGAATCAACTTAAATTGATTCTAAATACCAAGATTCTATTCCGACATACCATAATACAATTCCCTTGAAGAATTTTACGGACTAGGACCGGACCCGAACCTTTGTTATAAAGAGACGGACCCTTAATTTAGATCCGGATTGGTTTCCGGACCGGGTCCGGATCTTCAAAAATACCCGCCCGGTCCGGTTCTTGCGGAACACTAATTGTTATCATAATTCTGGCCGGCATTAAATCTATATATTTGTAATTAACTAAGAATCATGTAACTTAGATGTAAGTTATAAATGTAAGTTACGATTTCGGGTAAGTTATCCCAACCCTATACACGACCTTTAAATTTTGATTTGACCAGATAGTGAATTTTTTGGGTTAGGAATGATATTGTTCTTTAGCCAAAACTTTCGGACTGGTTGAAACCAGTTAGGTTAACTTTAAATGAATGGATAATTTTTTTAGACAATTTCAAATAAACAATAACAGATAATTGAAGTTAAAATAAGTATAAATAAGGTAGTTGTACCACTATGTCGCGCAAAATCAGGAACGTAAGCTATGAATAATATATACATTAATTTTATTCATCTGTCAATTTTAAACAAATTAGTGATACGGGTCGACCCCGGCCCAACGGCCGGGTCGATGGGCGGGTCGTCCCTCAGCCCGCACCTTTGTGGGCCGGGCCGGTTGGTAAGAGAAGTGTTAGAATCGATTATCTTCTAAAGTATATTTCAGGCCAGGAATTAAATAAAAATCGGCTAGCCATTCATAATAATGTAAGAGAATTGGCTTATTTAGGTGATAAACTGCAAATAGCGAATATAATCTAAGTAGAAGAATATTCGGAGACATAGACAATCAATCAACATGAAATACTAACATGCTGGAATTTTTCTCAAGAACAAAAAGAATAAAAATTAAATCATTTAATATCACTAGAATTCGATAAAAAACTACCTGATGGCTTTTTACACGTTTAATATAGATAAATGTTGACTGATTCTGATTAGAAAAAATTACATTAGCAAAAGGTCGGCCCGATCGACCGGGCCGAGTTTTTTTTGGATCGGCCTCGGCCCGCGATTTTTTCATCGACCCGTATCACTAAACCAAATTTTATTGACTAATATTAGATCATGTTGATCTTATATAAACACCTAGAAACAGAGTTCAACACACTGTAAATTAGTGCCAATCGTTGTGCCAATCGTTCACATTTTGAATTCCTAAAAAAGAAATATCAATTGCAAACAAAAAGTTTCTTGCAAGATTTTACTCTAATATTACTCGCCAATTAATTTAATTTAAGATAAACTTGAAAGCCCACAAACTCATTTTCTCTTGGTAAGACTCAAATAATTTCCATACATTTTAGGTTCATACATTTAATTCTATTATTTCAATCTTCACCGCTAATTAAGAAAGATACATCTTACTTTTTCTTATTCATTTTATTTCATTTCCAATTAACTATTTATCAATATCGTCGCCAATAACTTTTACAATCATTTTGCCATGTGACTCATGGCATGAGATATATGATATATCAAATTACCTTAGATATGGAGATAAAAAATTTGACCCGTATATTTTAATATCATAGGTAAGTAGATTGTCATTAAGAGTTGAAATTATTTAGTTGCGCAAACTTTGCTTCATATTTTAAGCCAAATAGAATTAAAGCCATATGAGTTAAACTGTTAGGCATCATTAAACGATTAATTGTTAGAAACTTTTCTAGGCGTTTCAATTCCCGTTTGTAAAAAAAAAGTGATACCTAAACTCAAATAAAAACTTTAATAAAATAATATTAAAAAAAAAAAAAAAAAATGAATAAAAAAAATTAAATTAAGCACGGAAATTTGGATGTGCCAAACTACTAGTTTCTATTAATAATCTATTACATCAAGTCTCATAAGAATCGCCAAGTCATTTTTCAATCAGTAGAAATTAAAAATAACAACCGTAAAGGATTGACCCTATGATTGGTATCCGGGACAATTTATATTATATCTCAAAGGATAATGTCTTTATGCTTTGGAGTATACTAGTTAATGTAAAACATTGAAAACTGGCAAGGTTAAATGAAAAAAATGTACGCCGGGTACATCTCAACTTTTTGTAAATACCCGGATACATCGGTCAGCACCTTACTGACTGATTTGCGGAATTGGTCCTAGATTGTATCCTCCGTAATGCCCAAAATTTTAAATTTTTTATAATATGTACATCTGTACATATAAAGATAATTTAAGGGTGATAAATATAATTACACTTAGTATAAATATATATTGAATTGTTACCCCTTAATTTATTGACAAAGTACGTACGTATGCGTGTATGATGAAAAACATTTATTAGTTTGCTATGAAAATTTGGGGCATTGGTTGAATTAATATCATTTGCGAACTATGAATGTAAGAAATGCAGCTGCATCTTTCCAAATTCACGTCCAAATAACATTACGTTTAGTATGTTCTTTATTATTTATTTGTTTCATTTTGAATCGCACTCTCGCTGTTTGGCCAATATTGCTGTTCTTTATTCATGCAACCTTTTTATTAATTCTTTTTAGATGACTCACAGTACATAAATTATTAATTAGTCTATTATTGTAAATTAGTTTTTATGGTAGTCTTATTTATTGTTACTATCTTTTCTTTAGTTTTTTTTTTTTTTTAATAATCGAATTACTGATTAACTAAATTTTTGCGGGGTAGCGGTAGATCAAAATCATTGCAGGGGCAGGAACCGGACATCTCCTGAATTTAGAACAGTATGAAAAGGTTTTCCATCCCGCCTCCTCCATTCCAGCCCAATTGCATATTTAACCCGACACGGAAATTTAGTGAGCTTAGATTAGTCTGAATAAATACACGATAAAGAAAAATACAAAGAAAAAGGATGTCTAAATCATTATCGAAACAATAATTAAAAGCGCCAAAAATACGATTTGCTGATGTATCGTATAAAACTAAATTTTGGTTGTTCTTATACAAAAACAAATTGGACATAGTGATATGCCATCCTAGCGTGTGAGTGATACAAACCCAAAAAGGGAAATTAGCCAACCGGAGAACGTAATATATGATTGTCCCGGATCAGCCCGATATGTGAGCGAAGCGAAGAAAACAGGAAGAAAAACGAAAAAAAAGCGAAAATACTAGAAAACGAGTGTTTAAACCCAACGCTGAGCAACTAATTAAAAATGACGGGAATGAAATTTTACACGTAGGATGTGATTATTTACTTCTAAATCGCCTCTAACTTTAACGTTCTAACCCTAAATATTAAATTTCACGAGCTTAGTTTATTTTCCTTTTTTGAATCACTCGCACAAATAAGTAAACCCTGTCGGGTAATTTCGTAAGGTGCCGGGTTCTAGAAATCCGGATTGATTTCGCAACTGGTTTAATTACTTTTATATAATCGGAATATTTTCTTTTTTTTAAAAAAAAAAAAAAAATAAAGTGTTAACGCAACTATAAATACTAAATAGGGATTCTCGTTATTTTTATTTAAGTGAGAAAGCTCCTACAAATTAATCTAATTATAAGATAGAACATCTAATCTTTAAGAGACCAAAGATCGATGACAAAATGAGAATATAAACGCCAACGATCGTCAGAGGCGCATGATTTCATTGTGTGTCTCATCTTCATTGTGCGTCTCATCTGCATATAATGACTGTAGACAGGATAATAAGTACTGTAACAATAGATGCATTTATATGATTGTATATATTATGCGAATAAAAAAATCTTTTGTTGTCCCCTTTAAAATGATAAGATTGCCAAACGAATGTCTTTATGAAATATTTATGTATCTTAAAGGTAATCGTAAATCCCTATATTCATGTCTTCTTGTAAACCGTCAATGGTGTAGAAATATTGTACCGATATTATGGAGTGAATTGGATCTTTTTAAAGATAAAAGTCTTGTGGAAATATGTCTTTTGGCGCTAAGTAAAGAAGAACAAGCATTTATAATACCATTTAACATAAGACTTCCAAAAGATCAAAGACTATTATTTGATTACATTTCATATACTAAAGTTATTAATATTCATTCAACTGATGGAATCATTGATTGGATTAATCATGTAAAAAATGGATCACCCGAATTAACTTATTATTTAAAAGATGTAAAGTCTATAAATATGATTCGAACAATTATATCTATTTTAATAATTATGCTTGTACGAACAAGTGAAACACTCAAAGATTTAAAAATTCGCAGGCTTACTTATGGTGGAATGATAAATTTAACAGAAGAAATCCTTAATAAAAGTATTTCTCTGAAATCTTTGAATTTTTGGAATAATAAACTTGGTTCTAAAGGTGGAAAATTATTAGCAGATGCACTTTATAAGAACAATACATTGACTCAGTTAAACCTTGAGGGCAATGAACTTGGTCTTGAAGGTGGAAAAGCATTAGCGGAAGCTCTCTGTAAAAATACCACTCTGACTTCTTTAAGTCTTAGGCATAATGGCATTGGTTTTGAAGTAGGAAGTGCGATAGCAAATGCACTTCATACGAATTCTACTTTGGCGTACTTAGATATTTGGAATAATAAAATTGGTTCCGAAGGTGGAAAGGCATTTGCAAATGCTCTTCGTATAAATAATAGTTTAACCCACTTGAAGTTAAATAGTAATAATCTTGGTCAAGAAGGAGGAAATGCGTTAGCAAAAGCTCTTTGTGAAAATAAAACTTTAACTTTATTGAATATTCGGAGCAATCAACTTGGCGATGATGGAGGAAAAGCATTTGCAGAAGCTCTTCAAAAGAACACTACCTTAGTCATTTTAGATCTTGCTACCAATCATATTTATTCTGAAGGAGGAAGATTGTTGGCAGATGCTCTTCGTAACAATACTACTTTAACTACTTTAGATCTTAGTTATAATTATATAAGTGGGAATGAACTAGTTGATGCTCTTCGTGAAAATACAACTTTAGTCTCTTTAGAACTTTACAGTAATAGTATCAATAAAATAGATTTGCGTAGAATTACAGATCTGCTTGTAAGAAACAAAAATAATAAAACTAATCAACAATAAAAATAAAAATGTAATAATAATAAATAACAATATAAAGACATGGAATGTTAATTGTCACGGCTGATGCTGAAGTTGGCTGATGCTGAAGCTCAGGGGTCTCGATTGGAAACTATAAGCCCTGCTAAAATCCACATATACTCTATAAATATAAAATCTACACCCAAATCCTACCCTAACCCTATGACAAAAGCGAAAAAAACATCCAAAAAAAAAGTTAAAATTTTATATCAAAATAGGTCAAGGATTCAGCATCAGCCAACTTCAGCATCAGCCGTGACATTAATTAATTAGTTTTCATAACCCGATCGAGCCAAAATTGGAAACTTTTATTTTTTTATATTATAATAATTTGGTGGGTTTTAAAAAACATTTTTATATAAATTTACAAAATTTTATATTTGAAAGTTTAAAAAAAGAAAGCCGGATCTAATGATTGAAATTCTTATTGCTTAAGGTAAGTGTCTATTTTGACGTAGAATTTTTACGATAAATATCATGTTATAGATAGGTCAGAAATTGAAGATTTTAATACCATTCGATTCGTCTTATCGAACGAATCGAATGGCACTTTCTTAATATGATATAGCGCCTAATTTGACGCAGGCAACGTTTGCAATAAATATTACGGGATACATCGCATGATTTTGATACCAACGATTCGTCTTTATGAGACGAATCAATTCTGATTGATATATCCCATATGTCTATACTTGCTGGCAAAACCCGGACATATCCCAAATTCAAAAAAAAAAAAAAATTGTTATTTATAAAAGATTAAGCCAAACAAGTAATCTTAATATTTTGCAAATATATTATTTATAAGAATATATATCATTTGTTTAAATAAAGATTTTTAATAAAATTTTTTTAAGTTATTAATTTGGGATGAATTTGGGATTTGGGCGCGGACAAATTCAAATTATAATTTGGTGGGCAACATGTATACATATATTTATTGTCTGCGTCAAATTAGGTAATCATGTGATTTGATCGACTGTTTGCTTAAGCAGTGTGAGGCCTAGCATAGTGGACATCGTTACATGAACTTTCCAAATTTGTATCCATGACTCAGGATTAGGGATGGTACGGCCCGGTCATGACCGGTCATGACCGGTTAAAGACCGTGACCGATATTAGCCGGTCAGAGCGGCGACCGACCAGTCAAGATTATGACCGATGGAAATTCTTAATATTCTGGATAAATGAACAACTATTGCTTAAAATCCATATCGGTGTATCTGTATCATCTGATAAATAGAAAATCAACCCGCCACTCAAAAAATTTTCAGATCGTGTGATTTTGCATGATTAATGATATGATTCATCTTAAATAAACCTTTTTTATTGATATAAGTGAACAAATAATGATGAATATAAACAATAACGAATATATAAATTATGTATATCACATGATCTGAAAATTTTTTAGGTGGTGATTTATACCTTGTTCATAACTCCGGCCAAATTTGCAGATCATTTGGCCAGAATTATAACAAACCAATTTTAATTCTGGTCAAATGATCTGCAATTTTGACAGAATTTGTAGAGTAGAATCTTGGAAATGAGTCGATTTTTTTTTGATTAGCAAATTTAACATATTTTTGCAAACTACAATAATTTAGTTCAAAAAATTGCAATTAATTGCTACTACAATCAATTATTCGATATGCCTGGTCAAAACAAATCAGTAATAATTCTGGTCAAATTTGCAGATCATTTGACCAGATCTAGACAAACCAACTTTAAATATGGTCAAATAGTCTGCAAGTTTGATTAGAATTATAAATGATAGTTTTAATGACCATGTGATGCAAATTGCCATGTTTTGTTTTTCTTTATTCTATTTTTAATTATTAAAACCATTTAGTAGTATACAGTAGTTTGAATTTCTATTGGCAAAATATAAAAATATAATTTTCAAAGTTATTTGAAAAAAATTAAATTCAGTAAACAAAAATATCTATACAAAAACTTGATAGCAAGAAAACTTTTTGGAGTATCAAAAAAAATTGTATCAAATAAAATATAATATTATCAAAATTATCAAAAGTTTAATCCAATAAAGTAGAGCAAAAAATTTAAAAAATCTTTTCAAATTCAGAAAAAAGATAACAAAATACTGTTCAATTTATGGTCTTATTATAGAATTTCTTTTATAATTTTGTATAAAAAATATACTGCTTAAAAATTATAAAATAGAAAAAATTCAGTAATTTTAAAAAGTCAAACAAAAAAAAACAAATTGCTAAAAAAATTAAAAAATAAAAATAGAAAACAGGTTCAAAAAAAAGAAGTAAGAGTTTTACGATATTATAAAATGCACCATTGGTATTCAACTCCATAATGATCTTCACCAATCAAATTTTTTAAATATAGTGTAACATAAAGATCAGGTGTAATCTAAATTTTTTGTTGTTTTGATATTTTTTTAAAAAATACCTTCTAACTCAAAATTTTATCTATGAAACCACTTTTTTTTTTTAAAAAAAAAATTTATTGTGAAATTTTACTACATGGGTGGATGAAAAATTTTGTTAGTAGATCAATATCTTGATCATTTTTAAATATACAGTTTTAAATTTATATATATTGTTGGGGATGATGCTGAAATCAGATGATCCTGAAATTTTGATTTATTTGATATAAAATTTTAAGATTTTTTTTTAGTTGTTTTTTTCGTCTTTGTTTTATAAGGTTAGGTAAGGTTTGGGTGTAGATTTGATATTTAAAGAGTATATATGGATTTTAGCAGGGCTTATAGTTTCAAATCGAGACCCCAAATTTCAGCATCATCTGATTTTAGCATTATCCCCGACATATATTAATATATTGGTTATAATGAATTTGTAAAAAAAATTTTAGTTAATTTTAATTAGATAGTTGTTAAAAAAATTGAGTTTTAAATTTATTAATTTAACCAATTGAAATTTATTATTATAAAAATTTAAATTAAGTGATTTACATTAAAAATTTTTATATAATAAAAAAATATATAATTAAAATAATGAACTATATTTATATAATTAAAATTTATATAAATAAATTTTATTTATAATTATTTGAAATAATTTTATTATAAATTAAATATTTTACTATATATAGGGATCGTTTAAAGCAGGGTGCAATCACGTGATCAGCTGATCATCAATATAAGTCCGGAAGGTCAGTCACAAGGTTGGACCAATCAATCCTAGAGCTCGGAACCAGTTTATATTTCATATGTTAAAACCAGTATTAATCGGTTAACATATTAAAAATAAAACTGGTTCCATTAGAATAATTTTATTTAAAACCTAAGCTCAATAATAACAATAATATTTTTGACCCATTCGCTTAGTGATTATTTAATATATCCACAAGTTATAAGTTATTACATTGGAATTGCATATCTAGCACCATGAAATATTTGCATTATGTTCATTACAATGTACATATATTCTAAAAAGGATATTTTTTTATATTTATTAATGAAATCACGTTAACACAAATAAAATGGAATTAATTATAAACTTCATTTAACTACAAATCGCACACCATCTAACCAGATTGCTAAAAATTCATCACCAATATTTTGAATATTCTCTAATCTATTAAAAGGAATCCATTCAATTACATCTTCATAGTTTGTGGTTTTAAGTTGAAATTCTTTAATCCAATTATCGACATCTTTATTTCCACTTTTTCATTTTTGTTAGTTTTCTGAAGATTATATTCGCATTCTAAAATGAATTAAATTAAAGCGAATAAAATAAATTAAGCATTAGATATTCATAAACTTTAATAATCTATTTTAAATATTTAAATTAAAAAGCCTTTTGTCTGTACTTATATTCTAAAATGAAATTAAATTAATAAAATAAAATAAACCAAATAGTAATATATTTGGCATTCATTTATTATCAAAAACCTGTATAACCCAGTATTCGTTTAGTCTAAAACAAAAAACCCCTATTTCGGTTAACACTTCGGGCTTGGCTTGTGATAGGATGTGCAAATGGAATATGCAACCTTAGCGATTATTATGAAAATGAAATCGGTTTGAAAAAAATAAATATAAGACACTAAATTAACACGAATAAAATACACCTATATAGTAAATATTCAATAGCTTATTTTAAATACTTAGACAAATAAATGTACTTTATACTTACCTGAGTTAAAAAATGAAACTATAAAATATTTACAAACTTAAATGTCAGAACAATAAAGGTTTAATAATTATTGGAGTCAAATTACTTGCAGATAGAAATGTTTATTTAGTTCGATCTGGGCTATAAAATTAATGATCTTTAAAATGATCATTATATTGACAATATTGACGACTATAATATATATATATAAAAAATTCTTTACTCTTAAAAAAAAAAACTTGATTTTTTTTTTAAAAAAAAAAGTCATTTTATTGGTTTGAAAACGAGACAAGGCAGAACTCTTGCACCATATCCACCTCCAGAGTGTAGCCAACAATTTGATCGGATGTCTCTATCAGAAATTGATTGCAACTAATATTGACCCACCGACTCTTGTAAAAATTGAAAAACAAATCTGATAACTAATCCAGGTATCAATTTTTCAATTTTACATAAAATTTTTTGAGATTTATAAAGAACTTTCATTAATAATTCATACTATAATTTTAGACTATTTATACTAAAATTTGATTACATTTGATTATTTAATATAGGATCTAAGCGAACTCTTAATTCTCTAATAAATGCACTAGTTTGTTCTGGACTATCCCTATCTTCGACCCTCCAATATGCATCGCGTGTTCTCTCCATTAATTCGTTTACAGCCAGGTGTCTATGATCTGCTGCCCTTTTAGCTTCAGTTCTTTTTAACATTGCTACATCAACTAATTCACGATTTACATATATCTCAAATCCAGCTTCGTCAAACATATGTTGAAAGTTCTTCCACACACCAAGTGTCAATAATTTAGTCACACTATACAAATGTTCATGAAACATATGCCGGCAAGGTAACAAATACTGACGAAAAAATAAGCAATTACATTCGAGAAATGTAAGATCCGGTGAAACTTTTCCTTTTTCAATTCTTTTTTCAAAAGCGCGAAATTCATTAACAAACATTTTTTGAACAGAGAACAAAAATTTGTAAATTTTATAAAGAATCTCATCGTCAATACCAATAGCTGAAATCTTCTTGACATGGAATTCAAAAGCTACATAATCTGAATTGCCTCTTTTTTTTTCGTCTAGTTCGACTATTTTATGACATGCTCCTGAAAAAAAAATAAATAAAATTATAATAATAATTAAATTTATGAATATTTATAATAAAAACAAGTAAAACTAAAAGTGTATGTATACCAATTAGACCATGTTGCGATGACGTTTTTCTTTTTAATTCATTATGGTACGGTTCAAGAGGATTTGTAGAGGTCACTTGCAATAGAATAGGTGAATATTGACGGGCCCAGAGGGCCCATTGATGCGTATTTTTCATATATTGTCTTGCAATATACTATTGGATAGTCGGAATTGAACATTCATTGATTGCCTGTTGAACGAAAGCATCGCAACCAATTTTTGTTTTTTTGTGCATCGCCTGGATCATTTTTTGCCAGGTTTTTGTTTCATATATATTTTTTAACCAAGTTCGCATGACATGGACAGTGCAAAAAATAACATTGCACTCTTGCTCTCTATGTTGAAGACCTTGAAAGGCAATCTTAATACTATTAGCTTCGATATTGCTTTGATCAGCCAAAAAATATCTGGGTTGCCAATGACGTCCTAATTGCTTAATTGCAATTAATGCTTTTGCAACAGTGTTACTGTCCTTATTGCTTACGAAAAATGTGCCCAACATCCCAGCATCCAAAATTATTGCGAATATATAATGTAAATAAACGATAATCATATTTATTTGTTTTATGAGTTGAGTCTATTAGAGTTAACCATCCATATTTTTCGAGATTTTGAAGTTGGTTAGAGTGCACAAAGATGATATCGTGAGAGGATTGGTTATTAACCTTAAAATACTCTACTTGATATTTTTTTTTTTTAAAAAAGAAATCGAATCCTAAATATCTAGCCTTTGATTGGAGTCACCAATTAGGTGTGCATCAAGAAGTCCAGTCCATGCACTTTATACTTAATATTTGTGACTTCTACTCTCTTTAATTCCTTTACGCTTTCACCTAAATTTAGCTTTTCTGTCGCAAATTCTTTTACTGCATTCACAATTTCAGGTGGCCGATAATTTTTCACAGCTTCTTGTGCAACTAAAATTCGAACAGCCTGTGAATGCTTAAGCTTTTCGATATCCTCTAGAGAATGTGTATGGTCAGATAAGTTTTTATAACGTTTAACTCTTACTTTTTGTTTTGAAATCATATGTGTAACTTTTATTTTGGCAAAGCACATATTCGCAGGCCAAACCTTTGTCTCGCGACATTTTTCATCCGGAACATTTTCTTTTCGTGTACTTGACTTTTGAGGTTTATTGAACTGATATACAAAAGTCTTTCACGAGTCACTCTTAATATTATCTTTATAGCTAAATTTGGTCCAAATATTGGTTACAAAAGGCCACCATTCAGCATCAAATTCTTGAATAGGAACTTCCAATGGCTGGTTAATGTTAAAGAGGAGGTGTCGTTTTTGATCAGGTACAAGTGTTTCGGAATTGGGTAAGTTTACTGCTACAAAAGCAGGATTCATTGATTATTCGTAATTATAATACAAACGTTTAGCTTTTTTATTAAAAAAAAAAGCACTTGTCTTTTTTTTTTAAAGAAATTTTAAAAATATAACCCTACGTACCAAAATCTATTTATACTTATTTTCAAACTAACAAACTCTCTAAGCCTGATATTCAGACGGGTCATATAAAAAAGCACGAGGACAGGTTTTTAAGTTTTTGGAAAAAAAATTTCTATCAAAAAAAAAGGGTCTTATAAGAGAAGTATTTTGCAAGAAAAAAAAAATAGTAAGAAAAGTTTTTTACAAAAAATATTGTGTATGCTTAAAAAAAAAATGGGTATATTAAAGACTTTTTGTAGGATAAAGCTTGTAAAAAAAATGTTTAAAATATTTTTAGAAAAAAAAAAAATTCCACACCCCTCATTACAAGCAAAGAACCTTCTTCACGATCTCTGGCAAGAAATATTTAGTTCTACTGTACAATAGAAAAAGTTATTTTGATAATTGAATGCACAATACAGCAATAAGAATTGTGTTTGATGTTGTACATGCATTGAATTTAGTCTGACCCCAAAGGTTACCACCGTAGATTGCTATGTTACGTAATTGCACCCTGCTTTAAACGACCCCTATATATAGTAATTTATTTACCAAATTTAGTAAAAAAATTATCTATTTAACAATTTTTTTTTGGTGTTAAGGTGAGGTATCTATTTAACAATTTTTAATTTTTTGTTGTTTTAAATAAATTTAATAATTTTATTTGAAAATAGAATAGTTATAAAAAAAAATTATTGCAAAATTATTACCGGTATTATTATTTATAAAATTTATAAAAATATTAAAAAATAAAAAAACTATAGCTTTGTAAAATCTAATTAAACAAAGAAAAATTTTAAATTATAAATTTTTAAATTTTAATATATTAATTTGAAAATAAATTATGAATATTTCTAATATACACCACAGGTGATTATCACCTATAGTCAATTTGCCAATTAAAATTCAGGATCAGGTGTAATATGTAAATCAAACTTTGTATAACAAAAACAAAGAAATTTTTAAAAAATTGCTAAAATTGCTTCTAGCCTAAAAACTTGCCTATAAAACTACTTTTTTTTATGCAAAAAAAAAATTCCTTGTAAAATTTTGGTATAAGCTATGCCCCCTGCCCTATCCCAGTTCTTACCCTTACCCTAATATTAAAAAAATTTAACTTTTACTTAGTGCTTGGATCCAGTTTATAGAATCCAGATATATCCGGATATAAAAAGGATAATGGATATTGATTTGCAAAAGAGGATTACAAATCCGGATTTTTATTTTTACATTTCAAATCCAGATTTTATCCGGATATAATAATAATAATAAATTATTTGCATGCATAGTATAATCGATCTATGAAACCTGTTAATTAAATTAATTCATTTATGCTTTTACTGGAGTTGCGTAACTCGTGGGAATTAAAGGTCTGCTATAATGTATAAATGATGCGCTATGTGAAGTATTCTGTGTGCATGGAAAATGTTTTATTCTGTGAGCATGGAAAATGTTTTAGTACGTAATAAAAGTCAAAGAAATATTGTACATATACTTTTCCTATTATTCGGTTAATTAATTATTCAAAAGTCGCATTTGGGAGAACTTTCTTTTTTTAATAAAAAAAAAAAAGGCATCATATATTTCTATCAGTCCAAATCAAAGATTTTTTAACGCATTTAACTAGTTTAGTATGCCATATTACGATTATATTTTATTAATATTATATAGAACAATATCGAATTTTGTAAATTTGTTGAATCTAGTAAATTTATTTGGTCTAGTAGATATGATGAATATATAATGAATTAGTAAACTATAACGAATTTGTCTTATTCAAAATATATACCATTAGCATATGATACATCTGATATTAAAATAGCTCCTCTATTTAATGTCAAACATATTAAGTAAAAAAGTTGTGCCCAATAAATCTTTGTGACAATAAATCTTTGGCAAACTTTGTTCTAATGGCCGTATTAAATTTTGATCTGTGAGAGAAAGAAAGGGTAAAATGTATTAACAATCGAAAATACTATATTTATAATAATTTGGTGATTAACTTGAGATCTAATGATATCAATATTATTATCATTAATTTGAAAATTGTATTGACCTGAATTAAAGTTGTGATCGATGATTATATTAGAATACTATAGTATAAAAATAAAAAAATATCATAAATAAAATAAGCATAAATAAAATAAGCAGATAAGAGAATACTTAGCTTTAACCGTTTGTCCATCATTTTGTCGACTAAGCCAAGTTGATTTTTTATGGTCGACTTGGTTCACTACGTTCACGTACGTATAGTGATAATTTATAAAAAGATTTAATTTGAAATCTGTTCGAACACTAGATTTAGTACTTATATACACTATATATATTTAAATGTTAATTGCTTACAAGAAAAAAATTTAGAATTAAAATCCGGATATCTAATATATAAACGTTTATAAAATTCAGATTGATAAAAAATGAAACAGGATGTCTATCTGGATATCCGATTATATATCCAGATCCAAGCACTACTTTTACTTAATAAAAATTGTTTGTTTTTATATATTTATTTATTACAGGTGAAAATCACCTGTGGTGAACATTAGTTAATTTCATAAATTATATATTTAAAAACTTGAAATTACTAATTTACACCACAGGTGATTATCACCTGTAGTCAATTTACCAATTAAAATTCAGGATCAGGTGTAATATGTAGATCAATTTTTGTATAACAAAAACAAAAGATTTTTTAAAAAATTGCTAAAATTGTATCTAATCTAAAATTTTGTCTATGAAACCACTTTTTTTTATGCAAAAAAAAAAAATTCCTTGCTAAATTTTACTATATATAAAGCTCTACTCTAATCCCTAACCTTTACTCTTACTCTAATATTAAAGAGATTTAATTTTTATTTAATAAAAGTTGTTTGTTTTGTTTATTTTTTATGCATTGTAGATCACTGATAATAATCACCTATGGTGATTATTGGTTATTTTCTTAAAAACTACATAACTGATTTTAGTATTAGTAAAATTTTTAGAAAAATTAATTAAATTTTTAAATTTTTTTATATATACTTAAGATAAAGTTTAATTAATTTTTATATAAAAAAATTTGCAATATTTTTTATATAATAAATTAAAAATTCAATATTGTAAAAACTATCTGATAAAAATCCATACACTCTTTTCAACAATCACTTGTACCAACAATCAAAAATCTTTTATTATAAAATTTTAACAAAAAATCTATAGCTAAAAAAGCGGTGATACTGGGAACTATAAGACAGCACCTGTCATTTAGAGGTAGGGCTCATAGACTTCCTGCTGACTGGCCTAGAGTTTATCACTTACTGCGGGAATAGTACTTGTTGTTTAGAGGTAAAGTTTATAGACTACCTGCTGACAAGTTTAGAGTTTATCACTTACCGAAGAAGAAAGTACCAGACCCACTCCCAAAAGAGTTTAGTTGGGTAATATTATGATTTTATAAAGAAGAATACACACACTTTAAGAAAACTACAAGTGAAAATTTTAGTGTCAACAACTTTTGCGAAATTTTAAAAAGTGGGCTTTTGGTGTACCCCCTCCAAAAGATCAGCAGTGTTTACTTCATCCAAATTGAGAAGGCACCGACCATATTGGAATCAGGATCATAAGTATATTTTGGTAACAAAGTAAACAATAAATGACACATAAGGATTTTTGGAAAAACCACTTTAGAAATTGTTAGGGAATATTCTCGAATATTTTTTTTCTTTTCTTTTTTCTGTTTTCTTTTCTTTTCTTTTTTTCTTCTTTCTTTAACATATGTATGTTATACCATTGACTTTTTTTTCACTTTTTCATCTTGTCTATTTAATTTTGGTTTTTTGTTTAGGTATTGTAGTCTTTCCCTTTTTTTTTACTTACTCTTTTTTTCTTGTTGCTTCCCCTTATACCTTTTTGCATATTTGTTGTTTTTCTTTAGTTTTCTTTTTTTATGTAGTTTTTGTTAGTTAACATTTCTTTTTTTTTTTTTTTTTTTTTTT
>QKWP01000153.1:245313-297975 GCA_003550325.1 Gigaspora rosea | reverse complement strand
ACAGCTCTCTGATACATTAGTCAGTCGAAGACAGTCCCGGATGCTACCTACATCCCCTTAGGACTAATTTATCCTCACGGGTAAACTTGGTAGAGCAGTCCCTGTTCCACACAGGTATTACCTACATTTCGGTAACTTACGCACTCACCGAGGCAAGCAACTTGCAGTCAGAGGATACCTAACTGCTACCATTACCTACTTCTGCCCTTGTAAGGTTCACACCAACCCCGGTACCCACCATTACTTTCCTACCGGTCCATCACCGGGTGCCCCAAACTTCCAAACCAGTTGGCCCGGAAGGGTTGATCTACCCAGAATTAGGTGCTACTATGGTTTTTTTTCCCCTGGTACCTAATTCCAAAGCATAGGTCCTTTTCCTCCGGTACGACTCCGGTGGCCAGATTGGTGGACCCTCTCCTCCGAAGGTCATATCGTCCAGTTCTCTAGCTCTGGTTTCTGATATTCCGGTTCTGGTAGCACCGTTGAAGATTGTTGCTACCTCCTTACTCGGGACTTTCCAAATGGGTTTTCATTTCCCCGGTTCCTTGGATTTGTCTGTATCACCAGACACAACTTCGCCTGAAAGCTCCCATTCGAGATGGTAACCAAGGACTACAGGTAATATACCCAACCGATCGACAGGAAACGGTTACCATAACACAGGTCTATTTTTCCAAAGCGTTGCCAGTGGGATTTGAACCCTAGACCTGCCACTTGGGGTGACAACTTACCAACTTCCCTAAGTCGCCACACACTAGTTAACATTTCTGCTAGATCTAGGTGGAATAAGTTTAAAAGAAAATAGGTGGTTATGACTGGCTGTAGATTCAAGCCGTTGATCTAGTAATTGGAGGTATATAAATATCATGGTTCTAGTAAGGTGAAATCTATTCTGGCAGGTCTCGGATAAGTGCCTATGGTAACTGGACGAATTGTGTTTTAATTGTAAGGCTTGAAAAGTCAGTAGTGAATCATCAGGAAAATAAAAATATTAATAATCTGCAGTAATATTCAAATTTATCAAATAAGTGCAGAATTTTGTTTAAAAAATTGCAAAAATCATCAAAATTTAGATTTTTGCAGTTCTTTGCAGATTTTTTGCCAAAAATCTGTGAAAATATTTAAAAAGTATAATATTCATAGATTATAAAAGAATTGGGAAATTAAAAACATTAATAATGGAAAATTGATATTTCCATACCCTTTTTCCACATCTATGTAAATCGGTTTGGTTTTTTCTAATATTTTTTGAACTTTGACTGAAGATATCTTGACATCCAAATTCAATCAACTTTTTTTTGTTTTAATTGTAGAAAGCAGTAGAATTAAAAAAAATATTTTGATCGAATTTGATTAGAAGGGTGTCAAGATATTATAGATCAAAGTTAGTAAAATTCTAAACCGTCTATCAAATAAGCTGTAGCAAACAATTGTTTACAATCTTTGATCGAAGATATCTTGACACCCACCTAACCAAATTTGATCAACTTTTTTTTATTTTAATTGTAGAAAGCAGTAAAATTAAAATAAAAAAAGGTTAATTGAATTTGATTAGAAAGCTGTCAAGATATCTTTGACCAAAGTTTGTAAAATTCTAAAACGTCTATCAAATATAAGCCATGACAAAAAATTGTTTACAATCTTTGATCAAAGATCCTTTAACACCCTTCTAATCAAATTTGATCAACTTTTTTTATTTTAATTCCATGCTAACTACAATTAAAACAAAATAAGTTGATCAAATTTGGTCAAGTGGGTATCAAGTTATCTTCGATCAAAGATTGTAAACAATGTTTGCCACAGCTTATATTTGATAGACATTTTAGAATTTGGTTGAAGATATCTTGACATCCTTCTAATTAAATTCGATAAACTTTTTTTATTTTAATTCTACTGCTTACTACAATTAAAACAAAAAAATGTTGGCTGGTGGATGTCAAGATATCTTTAATAAAAGTTTAAAAAAATTAGAAAAAATAAAATCATCTACATGGGTATGGCATTATCAAAAAAGGTTGTAAAAATATCAATTCTCTTAATAATCTGTAGTGATCTTTAAATTTATCAAATAAGTGCAGAATCTTGTTTAAAAAATTGCAAAGATTTTCAAAATTTAGATTTTTGCAGTTCTTCACAGATTTTTTGTCAAAAATCTGTGAAATATTTAAAAAATATAATTTTCGCAGATTATAATAGGCACTGCCTATTATAATCTGTGATAATCTTCAAAATTACAGTAACTACTTACCTGCTGGTAAGAACACAAGGAGAAAATCAATAAAAAAAACAAATAAATAAATAAATAAAAAAAGTAAACAAAGCACATTTTTTTTATTCGATTTTTTTTTATTTAATAACGATTTTTTTATTTATTAACAATTTTATACGTTTTTTATTTTTTTCTTTTTTTTTGTATATTTTTTATAAGTTTTTTTTTATTTTTTATTTTTTTTGTATTATTTTTTTTATGCGTTTTTTTCTTCTTTGTACTATTTTTTTTTATGCAATTTTTTTTTCTTCTTTATACTATACGTTTTTTTCCTTTTAATTTATAACGATGGTGGGAATAAAAAGTAAATTCTGGTTATTCCCATAATAAGGTATAACTAGAATTTACTTTTATTCCCATATATGCATGTACACATGTAGGTACACTTACTTTTTTGTTAAATTTTAAAATTTTTTTATTTTATTATTAATGTATTTTTTTTTATTGTTATAAATTTTAATGGTTTTTTTTCGATTTTTTTTTAATTTTTTTTTTAATTTTTGTTTTTTTTTCATTTTTTTTCTTTTTAATTTTTTTTTAATTTTTAATTTTGTTTTTATTCATTTTTTTTATAATTTTTTTTATTTTTTTCCATATTTACTTTTTTTTACTATTATTATTATTTTTTTAATTTTGTTTTTATTTGTTTTTTTTTAAACTTTTTATAATTTTTTTATTTTTTTTCCATATTTACTTTTTTATTATTATTATTATTATTATTTTATTATTTTTTTTATTTATATATTTATTTTATTTTATTTTTTTAAATTATTTTATCATTTTTATCAGTTTTTTTTAATTAAATTTAATTTAACTTTTTTTCAGGTTTTTATTTTAACTTTTTTATTTTTTTTTATCTTTTCGGTTATTATTTTTTTTTTATATATTAATTTATTTTTTTTTATTTTTTTATAATTTATTTTTTTTTTATTTAAGGGTAGAGTTAAATTGTATTGTTGATCATATGCAAAATGTGGCTGAATTTTTGGTACCACATGATTATTATTGTTGTGTTCTTGGAATATTCTAGAACATTACTACATAAAATTTTCGATAATATATATTATGTGGGGTTATACCAGTAGTACACCCGTACACGCAAGTATTTTTGTTAAACACACATATATATTTTTTTTATGACGATACATATAAATTTACAAAAAAATATTTTTATCTAGAACTAACTGTAGCAATATGTATATCAAATATGTTCTAGAATACGAATAAGATCATAAAATGATCGGCATACTGCATAATATTTTATCTGAAATTTTTTGTAGCACCTGAAAATTTGTAATCAACTTTTAATAGTTTTCTTACTAGCTATTTATAACTTTTTATATAATTTTTATAATCAAGTTATTCAATATTTATATATTGTGGCTTATTTTTTTTAATATATATATAAACAGGATTAATTGATTTGTAACCGTAGGTTACAGAATAAATTTATAACCGTAAATACTAAGATCAGATGTAATGAGACTATCAAACCAAACTTTTTATAAAAATAAAACCATGCGATTAAGGTTAGGGTTAGAGTGAGGCTTGGTGTAAGGCTTTGGGTTAGAGAGGCTATAGTTACATTAAAATTTAGTAAGAAATTTTTTTTGTTAGAAACCGAAAAGTAGTTTCATAAGGTGGGTATGGGTATTATGGCGCAGTTAAAAATGCCAATAAGAAAACTTGTTTAATTTAGTATAAACCTTTATCGATTTATTTTAGATAAGTAGATTTGGACTTAAAATACTTATTTTTTTATTTTTAAAAAGATCATCTAATAAAAAAAAAACTTTTTCTAGATACACAAAATTTTTTCCGGAAATCGAGATCTTCAAGACAGCGACCAAAAATGGCGCAGATCAAATAATCAGGTAGTACTGCCTTTTTTTACTTTTTTTTTCTCAAGCCGTTTTTCTTCTCTAATACGCTGTTTTTCTAACATCATACGTTTCTTTTTTCTTTTTTTTTGCTTTCGAATTTCTTGCTTCTGTTCCTTTTCCGTCTCCCATGCTATTTGTTTTTGGATGACTGCCTCTTTTTTTTCTTTTTTATCGTTGGCAACTCTTTCCGCCTCTTACTCCGCTTCTCTCAACAAACGCAATGACTCTGTGCTCGTAAGAAGCTGGGAGAATGGCATGGTCTTACGTTTTTTCTTGAGTAGTTAAGTTTCGATCTTCTCTTCATCTGCCACCGGATCTTCACTCTGCTTCGAATGCTGGCGCAAGGGGTACTTAAGTACCAACCATAAAGGACTGGTACCTGGGTTTTTATATAGTTCTAACTCTAATTCTAAATGTTCCACTCTCGTATTAAGCGATTTTATTTCTGTCCACAAATCTTCATTTGTAGAGGTCGAGTCGAGATGTCTTGGAGCTGATCTAGGTAAAGACGATGTAGTTAGTGTAACAAGCGAGCAAGTAGATTGTTCAGAACTTGGTAGGTCAAAATTATGCGTTGCCATTGAAGGCTCAAGACGACAAGGGTCAATAGCGTCGGGGTTGAAGGACCATATTCCCATTGCCCTGAAAGAATTACATATAGGGCGGGGGTGTATGCTTTAATATAAGCCTGTCCGAAGAGTTTAGCAAACGTATATTTTGTTACGTGCTGGCCATTATTTTTCACATTCACTATTATATGCTTTTTTGAGTTGAGCAAATGGTAGTTCGGCAGGTTGTAGGATATGGGTGGTATGCGGTGGAAGTGCATAGAGAAGAATATTATTTTGATGGCAAAAGTTGACACAAGAATAATTAACATGGCTCTTGTGTCCGTCAAGAATTAGTAAAACGGAGCGCAATAGAGGAATAGAGTTAACAAAGTGCTCTATGTATTTTTTAAATAGGCTTTCCTGCATATATCCCGTATCAGTAAACCCCATAACGGTACTAGCTGGAGCACCATCTAAAAGATTTGGAATCACCCATTTACTCTTGTATATTATTAATGGGGTATATATGTACCGGTAGCTGAAAGTGTAGGGCATACAGAAATGTGTTTGTGAATGCTGCCATACGAAACTCGATGAACCTGACGTGCTCCTTTTTTCGCAATGACTTTTTGAAGTCTAGGTTCAATCACAAAGCCTGCTCCGTAACAATCCCATTACACGATTTTGAAAAAAAAATACAGAAAAAAAAAAATAAAAAAAAGAAAAAAAATAAAAAAAGAAAAAGAAGACCTGTCTCATCCATATTCCAGATTCGATCAGGGGTAAGCGAATATTCATTAATTATTTTTTCAAGTTTGTTAAAGTGGTCGTTTATTATAATAGGATTTGCTTTTTGGGCACGCGCCTCATTTAGATCTTGTGGAACCCGAAATGAAAGTTCAGGGTGATCCCTAAAGAACTGCTGCCACCATGATTGACCTGGTCCATTCTCGCTAAAAGGATGTGCGCGCCCATTTCTATTAACTATTTCTATCACGCAATAATTTATGCCAGACCTTGATAACCCGAAACCAAGCCTCTGCATGTTTAGACAATAACTGACTAGTTGCTCTTCTTCGTGGTCGGTTAAAACTTTATTAGGGCCTGAACGTTTGAGAGGACTATCGTTTTTAACTACACGTCTCAGGGTTGTTTCCGGGATATCAAAGTTTCGTGCGATACTTCTTATACTTGGAGGCTTGGGATTATCAGAGGAATCTTTTATAGCCTTAAGGGCTTTCTCAATAGCGTCATTTCGAATGGCTTTGTCTTTTTCAAACGACATAATAAAAGCTTTATTTTTTATTTTTTTTCTTTATTGTACAATAAAACTAAAATTTAATAAATGGGTACTTTTCGTCACGTGTAAAAAGTAAACCGTGGTTCAAACGCAAGTTAGCAGTATGAGATTTCGCTTATTTATATAGTGCGATTTATTTGTTACACTGCCCAATCATTATAAATAGCGCAAATAACTAAACTTTAATTTGAATCACGCGACTTATTTATGTTCTGCTTAGCGATTTAGGTGTTAGTTTCGAAAAATTCGGATACAAAACTTTGAAAAAAGATCTTAAAATAAGATAAAAACCTGGAAATGATATCTTGCAAGAACTTTTTTGTAGGCCATGGATAAATGATATTAAATAGCAAAATAATTATTAAGGTCGTTTGGTCTTTTAAAAAAAATAAATGGACACTGAAAAAATTTTTAATAAACGAATATATATGGTCTTCGCGAAACTCCATATAAAAAAGGATACTAATTTTACTTTAGTGGCAATATTCTGTAACTCATCAATCGGAATTGCATAATTTTGGTACCAATCGATTCGTCTCAGCGAGACGAATAGATTGGTACCAAAATTATGCAATTCCGATCGACAGATCACAAGATATTGAAATTGCACCATAATTGGTAGTGCGCCATAATACCAGTGTTTAAAATTCAGATCTAAAACTATATGCACAGCGTGCAAGAATTGAAAAGGTTTTGAGTGCACAAACAACTAGCCTGTTGCACATGTGTGCATGTAAAAAAAATTTTTTCATGCACATATATTTTTATCACACATGTCCTTTAATATTTGCTGCTATGAAATGATTTCACTCTTTAATTATATTAATATGAAAATTGTGCCATCAAATTTATAGTTTGTCCATTTAAATGGTTTAATTGGTTACCTGCACATTACGACATTTTAGATTATTCAAAATTTATAATATTAGTAACTATGATATTCCAGAAATTTGTAACATTTTTGATCGTCTACATGATTGGGGATATATGGCCAGTTTGTTTATTTGATTGTTGCATGCGAATATACTATGATTATATTATCATAATGGGTTGTCATAGATTATTACTACATTTTTGAGACTTTCTTAAAATGAATTAATAAAAAAATTATAATTCCTACCAAACTATAGTAGAATTTCATATTATCTTATTTATTTTATAATGGCCTCAATTCAGCATTAACTCCAATAATTAAAATAAAAATAATCTGTAATATTATACTTAGTACATTTCTTGTTTTAGTGTGACTGCATTGTGCAGCTGTGCTAATTTATTTCTGTCTACTTACAAACATTTACTATCGATTATTCATATATTACTGTATTATTTATAGTAATAGTGATAGTAATTGCTTAAATTAGAAAGTAGTTATTTGCAAATTACAAATTATTATCATTTTAACTAATATCTTTAATATATATTATTTATATATTTTATGTATTGAAATTTAAAGTTCTCTTATGCATATAATTTTTTGTGCATAAAAATTTAAAATTTTTTGTTGCACATAACTTTTAGTGCATTATTTTTATAAAATTTTAGATGCACATTTGTGCACTTAACTTGTTAAAATTTTATGCACATAAAAATATATATGTGCACATGTGCATCGTGTGCATGCCAATTTTAAACACTGTATAATACCCATATCCACCTTATGTAAAATTTTGATTTAAAAACAATTTTTGGCAAAACGAGCGTTGTTTTGACTTTTTCAAATGTGTAATGTTATACCTGATCTTAGAATTTGATTGGCATGTTGGGATGGGTTATAGTAACCTCGGTTACAAATTAATTAATTCATATAAACATTATAAGCAAAATGCTGTCTTATTATATTTTATCTTATATAAAAAAAATTTAGCAATGATCTACATTAATTTGTCTTATCACATTAACTCTACCCTTAAATTTATAATTGATTTTTTTTTCTTTATAATTTATTTTTTTTTAATGCTGTCTTATTATATTTTATCTTATATAAAAAAAATTTAGCAATGATCTACATTAATTTGTCTTATCACATTAACTCTACCCTTAAATTTATAATTGATTTTTTTTTCTTTATAATTTATTTTTTTTTATTTATAATTTTTAACGTTTTTAAATTTTTTTATTTTTTTAATTATCAGTTTTTTCTTTTTTTATTTATTTATATTTTTAACATTATTTTAATTAAATTATTTTTACATTATTATAATTTATTTAATTGTTAATTTATTTTTAAAGCAGATATTACTATTATCATTATAACGATTTTACATTACTAGTTATACGAGATAAGTATAAAACTTTTTTTTTTACCGTATTTTTTTTCCTACTAACACTATCTTATATTTCAATATTTTTTTAGTTTTTTTCTTCCTTTGTTACTTCGATTGGGAACATAAGATGGTGCCAGGCTTGGAAATCTGAAATTTGTATTGGTGAAGCAATGTTTCATTTTATAAAATGGTGCTAACATTGGAGTTTTCGAAGAGTAGTATAAGAGATGTGTCTTGTTTTTTTTTGCTTTTATTCTTTGACTAATCTCTTGTTGACTAACCTTTTCTCTTGTAGGTTATACTTTGACCAGGAATATAAAATTGGCAGTGCCATTTCGTAGGGTTCCGCAATTTGATTTGATTTTCAAATATTTGAATCAAATATTTGATCAAATTCAAATTCAAATTTGACTATATTTGATTTGATCAAATTCAAATATGGTCAAATTTGATTTGATTTGATAAATATTTGATTTGATTTGAAAATTACTATTAAAAATTCAAATTCAAATCAAATACAAATTCAAATATTTGAATCAAATCAAATTCAAATCAGGATTAATTTGATTTGATCAAATTCAAATTGATCCAATATTTGATTTGATTTGAATTTTAGGAACCCTAACATTTCAGTGTTCTTTCTTTACTTGTACGGCATCTGGAATTCTTTCATTGCTAGTGCTCTTTTATTGCTGGTATTTTTTCATCGCTAGTGTTTTTTCGTCGCTGGTGTTGAGGCTATTTCATCACTATGGGAGGGTGTTGACTGAAGTTTTTTTTTGCCATTGGTGTTGGTGCGTACAGTTATATATTTAATTTTTTTTTTTACTTTCAGTATCTTGTTTGTGTTATACTAATTCTTTTCAGGCTCAAGATAGGCAGCTATTGCATTTTATATTACTGGATATGCTCGTCATTGGTGTCGAGTTTGCTGAATTTGAGAGTCACACTGTCTAAGGTTCATGGTTAGTGAAGTAGTTTTTTTATGACATTTGTGTAGTGGTGTCTTTATGGCATTTATGTAGTGTTTGTATGGTGTCTTTATGGTGTTTGTATATTGTTTTTAAGGTGGTTTTGTGATGTTTCTTGTAATATGTTTTGTAGTTTTTTTTTTATTAATAAAATATTATTATTATGATTTTTTTTTAATAAAATATATTATTTTTTATTATTTTTGTAAAATATAATTAATTGATATTATGTATTTGTAATAAATTACATTATTAAAATATATGAATATTTGAATATATTCTTTTAATATATGAAAAATTAGCATTATTATTTGCTTTTTACAATCTGCGGATTATTGATTAAAAATCTGGCAGAAAATAAAGAAAAAAATTTTTCAACAATCATTGGCAGGGTCACAGATCTGCATTAATTTCTAATAATTGTTTTTTTTAGAAATTTGCACAAATCGTACTTTTCTGATGTGTGCGGAATATTGAATTGTTAATTGTTGAAGATTTGTGCAGAAATTAAATCTGCACAGAAAATTAAAAAAGATTTCTTCAATGATCGCTAGCAGGGTCGCAAATTTGCATTAATTTTTAATAATTATTTTTTTTAGAAATTTGCACAGAGCTGTACTAAAAAAACACCCCCGATGATTGACATTTGTATATGTAATTCACAGCTATATAATAAAATATGATATGACCACCAGGTTAATTAACAAAAAAAAAACTATCTGATAAAAATACTTAAAATTTTTTTTACAAATTTATTATAACTACTATATTTATATATATAAAGGTTAAAATTGTATCTTTAAAAATGATCAATTAATCTACTAACAAAACTTATTATCCAACTCATATATATATTATGCCTCACTCTAACCCTAAGGGGGCTTCCAGAAATCAGCTGATTTCAGGGGGTAGGTGGGTCAGCTGAAGTATCAGGTATAATTCCGGCCAAAATTTTATAATTCTGGCCAAAGTTTCAAAATTATTTTTGACCAAAATTATAAATTTATAAACAATAATTAATAACTTTTAATTTACTAGATCAAATTTAATAATTTAACTACCAAAATGATCCGTTCAATTCTAGCAAGCAAAATTGTTAAAATTTAATCACTGGATCCTAAGATCAGAATAGATAAATATTACTATAAAAGCTTTATAATTTATTAAAAAATTATAAACCTTTATAGTAACACAAATCTATCCTAATCTCTGGATCCTGTGATTGGATTTTTGTGATTTTAGGCTTGCTAGAATCCTCTTATTGAGCTGATCATTTTGGTAGTTAAATCACTGAAATTAGCCAAGTAGATCAAAAGTTATTGTCAGAGATGATGCTGAAATCAGATGATGCTGAAATTTGGGGTCTCGATTTGAAACTATAAGCCCTGCTAAAATCTATATATACTCTTTAAATATCAAATCTACACCCAAACCTTACTCTAACTTATAAGAAAAAGATGAAAAAAAAACTCAAAAAAATCTTAAAATTTCATATCAAAATAAATCAAAATTTCAGGATTATCTGATTTCAGCATCATCCCCAACAGTTATTAACAATTAAAATTAATTTTTAATTGTTAATAACTTTTGATCTACTGGGCCAATTTCGATGATTCAACTACCAAAATGATCAGCTCAATGAGAGGATTCTATCAAGCCTAAAATCATAAAAATCCAATTACAGGATCCAGAGATCGAAATAAATTTGTGTTACTATAAATGGTTTATAGTTTTTTAATAACTTATAAAACTTTTATAGTAACACAAATCTATTTCGATCTTAGGATCCAGTAATTGGATTTTAATGATTTTGGGCTTGCTAGAATCCTCTCATTGAGCTGATCATTTTGGTAGTTGAATCATCGAAATTGGCCCAGTAGATCAAAAGTTATTAACAATTGAAAATTAATTTTTAATTGTTAATACTTTTGATCTACTGGGCCAATTTTGATAATTTAACTACCAAAATGATCAGCTCAATGAGAGGATTCTAGCAAGCTTAAATTCATAAAAATCTAATTACAGGATCCATAGATCGGAATAAAGTTGTGTTTCTATAAATGGTTTATAATTTTTTAATAAATTAGGGACTTTGCCTTGAAAATCAAGTTACGACATTTCTCGATCGAGTTAATTCAAACCAAAATGCAGGGCCATATTCATATGTAAATTCACCTTTTAGTTTATTGATTCAATAGTTTATTGAATAAACTATTGAATCAATAAGCTAAAAGGTGAAATTTACATATGAATATGGCCCTGCATTTTGGTTCGTTTTTGTCCAAATTAATTCGATCGGGAAATGTCGTAACTTGATTTTCAAGGCAAAGACCCCAATTATAAAACTTCTATAGTAACACAAATCTATTCTGATCTTAGAATCCAGTGATTATATTTTAATGATTTTGGGCTTGCTAAAATCCTCTCATTGAGAGGATCATTTTGGTAGTTAAATCATCGAAATTTTTCAGAGATCAAAAGTTATTTACTATTAAATATTATATCTAACTTTTTAATAATTGTAAAATCTGATTGGTTGATTGGGGTATCAGGTGGGGGTGAGTGGGGTAGGAGTGAGATGGGCTCATTTAAAAAAAAATCAGCTGATTTCTGGAAGCCCCCTAACTATTAACTTTAACTTAACATTTATTAAATTTAATTTTTGTTTATTTTTTTTTGTTTATTTTTTAAATGATCTTCATGTTATACTGCATATTGGTGTTGAACACCATAGTTGCATTTTATATTATTCCAAGTTTTAACTTAGATAATATTATACATTGTTTATTTTTAAAAAATTCAAATATGTATTTGTTATAAATATTTATTAAAACTAAAAGATCTAGTTATAGCAAAATTTATTAAAATAAAAAAAATATAACTAAGTCTTTACTATCTATTAGTGAACCAATTTGTTACACTATTTGGATGAGTTTTTGTTATATATAAATTTATAATATATTAGCAGATCAGTGTAATTGGGTCTTTTTTCAATAAATTATTACACAAAAATTTGCTCCTAAGTAACGTTGAAAACTAACAAATAAAGTACTTGTTACAACTAACAAAAAAGCTTTTTGATACTTAGACAAGTTAAAAAACCAATAAAACTTAATAAAAGAGCTATGCTAAGCTATAAAAAGAAGTACTTTTATCGTTTGTTGAAATATTCAGATATCTTAAGATGGGTTGGACAGGTTGGTAACTATCAAGTGTAAATTCAGAAGCTAATTTTCAAAAAAATGGCTTTTTTTAATTTACTTTTGGCTTATAATTAAATACATAAATTTCATAATTTTCTACGTACTTAATTATAAATACAAAGCTTGTTAAAAAGGCCGTTTTTTTGAAAATTTGCTTTGTAATAAATTTTTGCGTAACATTTTTTGATAATCCTTGATCATGATTGGTCAAGCTGATATGTTATGCTGATTTGCTGATATGAAAAAATATATAAAATTACTATAAACTTTAAAGCTATAATGTTTTTTTCTCTATATATTAATTTAATTAAATTTTTTGAGAATATAAAGCAAGAGAAAAAATTAAGCCTAAAAATTGGATTAAAAGTTTATTAATTTTGTACAAAATGAAAATATAACTTTACCAAAAACAAATATTCAAATTTGAAATAATGAGTACTGGTATACATAAAAATATGTCCTAATCAACTTTACTTAGAAAACAGAAATAGGTTAAAGTGCTAATATTTATTACCTAATATCCATTTACTATAGAGGCTTATCCTCCACCTCTAGGTAATTTTTTCATCAAATTTAATTGGCTAAAATTTTTATATGAGGTAAAATTAAATTTGACTTCTAATTCCTAAAATATTATCTATATTAGTGTCTTTATTTTGTAAAAAAAATAAATCATTTATGTATTAAATAGGGGTCTTAATGGGTCGGGTTGGGTCAGATTTGGGCCTGACCTGGGTCAGACCCACTTGGGTCAAAACCCAACCTAAGTCTGACCCGCCTCATGTTAAACTTGATCCAGGTCTGACCTGCCTCATGCCAAATCTGATCTGGGTCTGACCCTCCTCATGTCAAACCCAACCCAGGTCTGACCCAACCCAACTCAGGTTAATGATGGGTGATGCAATGATTGCTTATTATATTACTACCTAAAACCTATCTAAGGCTGTTTGCTCAGCCTAGTGGTAGCACAGATTATTTTGTAAAATTTTTGGTATAATAAACTTGTATCCCAAGTTATTTCTATCTTGTTTAGGTATGAGCAGTTCTTCTATTATGCCAAAATAAAGAACCTTAAAGATTTAGCTTAAATTTTGAGTTATACTGAAGATCAGAATTTTTTAGTATTTAGACATTTATTATAACGAATTTCACAAGTCACAAAGTTATATCCTTGCTAAATAAATGTATAAAAAAAAAGATGATGAAACAATAAAAGAATTATCTTTATAAATATCAATAAAAAATATAATGATTATTAATAAGTAATTAATCTGTGGCTCATAATATGCAATACGAATTAACGATCGAGAAAATTGAGAATGAACATGTTTCAATTTAGAATTGAAGTAAATTTAGAAATGACTCGGAACAATAATTGTATAGAATAATTCTTTTATCATGCAGCATTCAACTTGTGCTTTTCTTATTGTATTTCATACTGTATAAAGTATATAATAGAAAAATAAAATAAGTGCTTACTATACAAGTATGTATTTACATATATAATACTAGTGTGATGGTAGTGCATTTGCGCCATCCATCTTATATAGTATTTTTTAGTCCTAGTAAAGTATAATATTGCATAAAGTGCTCTGTAACTAATATTTTACAACAAAATCCCTTTCTTCATAATCAAATCATTGTATTCATAAGTAGTATATGCAGTGCTATATCGATTAGTTATACAGTATAAGGTTAAGATTGAGTTAGTTTGCATTATAATTATTGTAATGTTAATTATAATTTATGTAAAGAATTTTGATACATACTTATTTGCTAAGTGGTAAGTAAGATTCGTTAATATCAAAATTATGCTATATTAGCTATTGTAAAAATTCTGTTACAAAATTTCTTGTTGCTCTAATAACCACTATATGTTGATAAGTTAGTTTGTTTTGGAATCGTCATAATTTATATGCTATTAAGTTAGTTCATAATTAGATTATTAAAAAAATAGTTAATAAGAATCCAGACTTGCCTAAATTGAAAACTTATCATCATGATGATTTATTTATGCAAGTAATGGTGGGTACTATACTTGTCTAAAGTCAGCAAGTGTCAATACGTTATTGTACAAATTGTTGACATATGATTTAATTTCCTAAAATTATAAAATGATGCCCGTATACAAATGTCTCTTTTAAACTATCTGATTGGACAATCTTGCATATATGTGCATAAACTCATAAAATTTAAATCAACTAACTTTATAAGGATTATGATCATTGGTAACTGTAATTATGCATGATTTTATATACAAAAACGCATAAAATTTAAATCAACTAACTTTATAAGGATTATGATCATCAGTAACTGTAATTATGCATGATTTATATTGTAATCGATGAATTAATAATCAAACAAAAATGTGTAAAAATTTAAATGCAAAAATACAGGAACGACTAGTTATTTTTATTCACACTCAATTGATATCTATGATTTTTAAAATTCGATTTTCGTCCGTTATGCGTATTTTATGGATGTTAGATTAACTAATATGTAGATAACATTAATAACATGTGTTAGTGAGTCGCATGCTGTGTATCGCCAAAATAGTAAGGTAAACTGAATTTTTACAGTATCTCACAGTAGAAATCATAATAATTTTCAACGCAAACTAATACAACATTACAGTAATTCATAATACAGACTCAACATTAAAAATCTATTGTGCGTCGAATAGGTTTATAACAGAATTTTTATAGTAATTCACAATAATTCTAATACATCATTAACAGAATAGTTTTACAGTAGCTCACCAATGCAAGCCAAAAACTTTAACTAATTCAAATTTAGCCCCACAAAAATCAAAATGCAACTAATTCGACCACATTGTGGTCGCCAGAATAGCAGGCAAGTGTTTAAAATTTTCTTATGTAACTCATTAGTAATCATGAAAATACTATGCAAAAACAAAACTTACACAACTTTAAATTACATATAGTGGTCACCGGAATAGCAAATAATTTCAAAAAAAGAATGGTTTACCGTAACTCTCGATGAAAATCATAGTAATTGCAAAGCAAACCAACTTTAAACATTGTATACTGCATTATTTTAATCACTATATGATTGTTTTTTACGAGCTTCGTGAGTTCTACAATTACAATACAAGCAATTACCTAAATTCGTTATATTTTCAGAATCTATTTATTATATTTAATATAGTAAATGGGATCTGAAAAATGTAACATTATATGTAACGTAATTGTGGGACTCACTGAGCTTACAAACTGATCAGATTGAAAAGAGCAATAATAAGTTCTGTAGCGAATCGTTTTTCAATAGAACTAATAGTAATTTAATTACTCAACTATAGTAACATACTGAGATAATGTGTAAGTTTTGTAACAGAATTGTTTACCATAACTCGTGATAATTCTGATGAAGCTAACTTAACCTTAAACACGGACTTGAATAGCGGGCAAGTTTCGTAAGAGAATTTTTACAAATTTATTGTAGAGATCATGGTAATTCAAATGCAACCCAACTCAGCCGCAATGATTAATTGAAAAAATCAGGGGCGCCATTGGCGCCCTGATTTTTTCTTCTTGTATCCAATAAAAATCGTCAACTCTATGGACATTCTTACGGACAGTACATGCTGACTGACATTAACTAAATCTACGTACCCTATCCTTATCCTAATTCTAATTCTGGCCACTAAACTGTCTCTAAGAACTGTCTGTAGCTTCTGCGCAATAAAATCACACCAATTAGTGCATGTGGATATGCTGATCAAAATGTGTATTATTTTATTTTATTTTATTTTTTTTTTTGGTATTAAGGTAAGGTCTTGCTTATATCTTTATTAGTAATTTAAAAAAGCTACTACATGGAGTATACTTCTTTATATAAATACAAAATTTAAATTACATGCAAGAATTGAAGCTCAGACTAATTTATCTGTGACCTAAACCTACTAGAGTAGTCAAGACTCACCTTGTCTGATAAAGTTAAAATAAAATTTATAGGAGAACTATATTTAACACAGTGGACAGGCCAAGAACTAATCTTCTTAAGAGCTGTGCCAATAGGTGGACATGAATTTGGGTTAATATAGAGTTGATTAGGTTGGCTACAAGGACAACTATATGTAAATGTTCTGCATAAAGATAGTTGCTTTTTGATTTGTGATATATTAGGAATAGTAGAAGAAGGATAAGTAATATTATTAGTTTTTCGTCATGAAGCAAATTGGGAACAGTAAGGCTTCCACAATTGTTTATAGGATAATTCAGAGACTTGAAGAAGAATTTTTATAATAATTTGTAAAGCTAATTTAGAGATAAGTGAAAGGGTCTAAGATCTTGAATAAAATGAGAAGGAATTAATCCTTTAAGTGTAGTTTGAATATAATAAGGAGAAAGTAGAGCTGGTGATAAGTAAAAGGCTGAGTGATTATAAATAGTTTGAATAAGTTGAGATATGGTATTTGAAGGAAGGTCTAAATCTGTAGAATTAATAGTATTAGTAATAGCAGTAAAAATAATTTGGTTAATACTATTTGTACCAGAACAAAAAAGCTAGTGATTAGGAGAGTCAGGAGTGTTGCATATAAAGCAGTTGGTATTTGGAAATAGGTTAGGATAAATTGAGTGAAAGTAAGAATATGAGGGTAGTTTATGTTCCAATCAAAATAGTGAGTGAAGTGTGACTATTCATTTGTACATTGCTGAGAGGACTATAAAGCTATAATGTGAGCTTTGCAAATATTTTTAATAAATCTTAGTATAGGTTGTAAAACTTGGGTATTTTCCCAATATAGAGTATGGAAAGAGATAGAGAAGTTGGTATAGTTAAAGTTAAGAAAAGAAGCAGAGATATGTTGATTGGTGAGTTGATTAGCACAATTATTAAAAGGGTTATCAGAATGGGCCTGAACTTTGTGTAATATGAGTTGAATATTAAAAGATTTAATAACATTAAGGAGTATATGCTATATAGGCCATGCAGTAAATTTGAATTTTTTAGGAGAGTTTGAATTAAGGTGTGTAAGTTTGATGTATTTGGATATAACTGATTGTGAATCAGTAAAAATTTGAATAGTAGAGTTTTGTAGTACAGTAGCAATAGCAGATAGAATTGAAATTAATTCAGTGTGATATAAAGAGGGCCAGTATTTAAGTAGAACCCTGAAGAACTCTGATATAACTTAGAAGTTACGAAAAAAGGTAATTTTGCATAGAAATTCATCAAACGTTGCATTTTTATATAGTAAATTTTTTTAAATTTTGGCCTATTTTATACACCTATTTAGCTAATATTATACAAACTCAGATCTGAGTTGTATCAGAGTTCTTCGGGGTCCTGGGCTGAAAACTCATTTACAATTTGATTGTTATGAAGTTGTACCCAACCAATACCCATAGAACATTGGTCAGTACAGATATTTTTAACAGAGCCATCTGTATAGAAGATAAAAGATGTATAATTATAATTGTTTTCAGCAAATGATTGTAATAATTAGGAAGTTTGGTTAAATAGAAAAAGATCAAAAACTAAGTGGTCAGAGATATTTAAAGTTGGAGGTATAGGGATAGTAAAAGGATATTTAATAGCAGTAGAAAGAATAAGATCTATATAATTTGCATTAAGGTTAAGCTGCTTGTTTGGTAGAATTCTACCATAAAAAAGTGTAGATAGTGTAGCAAATATTTCAATTGTACATACAGAAAAAATATGGTTAGTATTAAAATTGCAGCCTGGGCAAGGCATAAAAGAAATAGAAGAAAGTGGATATAATTGGGATTGTAAAGTATTAATATTGGTAGTTTAGTGAGTAATTGATATAGTATTTGAATGCTTAAATATCTATAAGCTTTACCAATAATTATATTCTGGTTAAGTTAAGTAAGAAACCATGATTGGGGTTTTAGAGGAATACAACAAGTATAATAGGCAAAAGCATTAATACCTTGGGGTTGGTAATTGCTTAAGATTGAACGGTGAATATTGTTTTCAATAATAGTTTCCTCTAGAAAAGTAAACCAAAATAGTTGTTTACCAGTAGGTAAATGGTGCACTCTGGGTGAAAGATGTTTCTATGAAAGAAGAGTTTGATTATCTGAAGAGCAAAGTTGTTCTAAGTAAAGAATTTGTTTATGACGAAGTTGTTGTTTAAATGTTCTGTATTTAGGGTGGTACTGCAAAATTTGTTCAAGTGGAAGGCTTCCACTATTAATAACTTTGGGCCAAGTAATATTTGGATTTGCTATAATATTGATTTCTAGTCTTTTGAGCAAAAGAATGATCTTAAAAGTAGTAGTTAATCTATTAGGTCCATCAATATTAGAAGAGTGGTGTTGTAGTATATTAATTGTTGACCATAAGTTGTTTTGGAGTTGCTATAATCTAATACAAGTAGAGATACCTAATAAATTAGGATCATTGATTTGTATTAAGAAGTTAAAAATATGGTGTTGATGTTGTATATTCTATATATTGTGTATATTGTATAAATGTGGATTAAGCATAGTGCTATTGGGAGTTGATTTTGATAAATGTGATTTGTGTTTGGCAACAGTTAAATATTGTGAAAGAATTTTAGTACAAGTAGAGAATGGAAGAACTATATTATGTAATCGATATTCTAAAATAGGAATTATAATAGTGTTGATAATATAGATAATTTGTTTGTCTGTAATTTGTTTAGTATTAGCAGTTTGTATAAGATATAATGCTTCAGCTTGGATAAGTTTAATTTGTTTTGTATTTTTGTTATCAAGAGTAAACCAGCATCCAAGAAATTTGAAGGGTTGGTTAAAGAATAAAAGAGGTAGTAAATGATTAAAATATGATATGAAGGTTGTACTTTTTTGATTAGAGCAAAAAATGGATTTAGTAGAATTAATTTGTATATCTGCCATTTGGTAAAAAGAAGTAGTAGCAGAGATAATTGATTGAAGTTCTGTTAAAGATAAAGCAATCCATAAAGTATCATCCATATAAGCTAATACAGATGTAGAGCATTTAAGATTATGTGTTTGTGATAAAGTAAGATTGGTTTCCAGGAAGTTTGTAGAGTATAACCAATAAACTGAGTAGCAATATGGCTAATAAGTGGATCATAGTAAATTCTCCAAAAAAGTGGTGTTATAGTTTCTTCTTGATCAATACCATTTTTAACTGAGTAAAAATTAGTAAGACCCAGATTTGTAATCACTTGATTGTGTCAGTTAAATAGAAGATTAAAAAGAATATTAATAAGTAGTGATGGCATACAAATATGGGATAGTGATTTAGTAAATAGATCAAATTGAACAGAGTCATAGGCTTTGCTCATATCTTGGGATATAAGCCAAAGTGGCTTGTGGTTGCAATTAGAATCTTCTATAATATTATTAAAAATATGTATGGGTATAGCAGTACTATTTCCAGGTAATGCAATATAGTTGTAAGGTGAAAGAATATTATATTGTGTAAATATTTTATTAAGCCTATTAGTAAGAAGTTTGGTATAAAGTTTTTTAATATGCTCTACTAAACTAATAGGTCGGGTATTAGTTAAATTGCCATCAAAAATTGGTTTTTTGGAGATAGGAAAAATATGACCCTCTTTCCATTGTTTAGAAACAGTTTGGGCTGTTAGACATCGATTAAAAAGAGATGTATTAGCAAGTAAACAGTTATTTCCAGAATGTTTGATCATTTCATAACTAATTCCAGATAACTAATTCCAGAAGGGCACATGCTTTGTTATTAGGAAGTTGAGATAAAGTATCAAGAACTTCTTCAATAGTAAAAGAGTGAAGAGCTTCAGAATACCAATTGAATCAATATTCTGTTTTGGAAGATATTCATTTGCCCAGTACGAATTGAATAAGTGTTCATTACTTTGTCTAGGTGCAGTCCATTGGTCAAAATAGTTCTGAATATGTGTTTTAATAATTGATGGCTCAGTAATAATAGTATTATTGCTTTTAATATTGTTAATTCTAACAGGGTCTTTATGTCAGTTAAGAATACTATTAATCATAGATGTAGGCTGAGTAACCAGCTTAGAACATCTGTATTAATAGATTCAAGTATTTGTTGACGTGTATATTTAATGTTTTCTAGATTACGTGTATGATAAAGACTCTTTCATGCTTCTTTGGCATTAGTAATCCAATCAGGTATGAGATTTGATAGTGAAGGGATTGGTGGAAGTTGAAGTTGATGTGTTGAATTTAAGTAAGTAATAGTAGAATTGTGATGAAGAGGAATAGATATACCAGAATTAAAAGAGTATTTTATTTGCTTAATAATACTATTTAGTTTTTTAAGATTATAGTGTAAAAGGGTAGCTTTGGATGAGAAGGAGTGATAAAAGTTACGCACAGCAAATTTTTTGTTAGGAATATGTATGAATGCTGCATTAATAATGCTAGTTTGTAGTTTATGCCAAGTAGTTTCAAGTAATTCAGAGGTAGAAATAGTAGAGGGTGTGTTATGGAATATGAGATTAAGTGAAACTTGGTCAGCAAAAGCCTGCCAGGTCTCATTTGTCATTAGTTTATAATTAGTTTATAGTATAGATGCTGGTGAAATTAAACCATTTCACTAGGTGAAATGGTAAAATAGTTTCACAAGAATTACACCAAAATTTTATTTTGGTGAATTGTGAAATTAGTGAAATTGGTGAATTGGTGAATTGGTGAAATTGGTGAATTGGTGAATTGTTGAATTGGTGAAATGGTGAATTGGTGAAGTGATAAATATGGTGAATTGGTAAATTGGTAAACAGTGAATTGGTGAAATGGTAAATTGGTGAATTTGCTCAGTCCTATAATAGTTTTAATCTCAAAGTGTGCCTGTAAAAAGGGATCACAGAATATCAGTATGGTACGACATGCCAGATCAGTATGGTATGGATAGGATTACAGAATATCAGTATGGTATAACATGCCAGATCAGTATGGTATGGATATAATTTTATCAACCCGTACCATACTGATCTGCTATTATATTAAATATATATATTAGCAGAGCAGTATGGTACAATTTTATAAAATCCAACCATACCATACGATACGGATCTGGTAGCTATACAATTTTTACGATCATTTTTTTATCGTTATATATTTGTTTCCTTGAATAATTTCACTGATAAGCGGGCTAGATATCTTTAATATAAGTATAAGCCTTCACACATGATATATTTTCAATGTTTATATCATACTAATTTTTCTTTATTGTAGACGTTAACGTTCAATTTTTGATAATATATCAAAAATGAAAGAATCAATACTCACTGATTCTATTTATTTATTATATGTTAACGAAATCTTGCGAATAAAAGTATAATAAGGAACATTTATTATACGGGTTTTATAAACAACCCGTGCTTTTTTTGAAAGCTTATTCGCACGGGTTTATATGAAAATATATACCCGTGCGATGAACTATATTCATAAAAGGCAAAATTGAATTTAGCTTTACTTTCGTTAAAATTCTCATAGCTGGTAGTTTTTAAAATCTTACAGTAGGTGAAGACTTTGTTTAGTTTGTTGATAGCTTTTCAGTCTTATAGCAAAGACTATATTTTATCAGGTTATTTTAAGATCCTTATACTATATTTCAGTCGAATATTTAAAATTTTCATAGCTGGTAAAAAACTTTATTTAGTCAGGTTATTTTAAAATTTTTTAGTTGAGAGAAGAAGATATTGGTCGAACGATTTTTAAAATTTTTATAACCATGCGAAGATTATATTCAGTTAGATTATTTTAAAATTTCATTGTCGGCGAAGATAATATTAGGTAATTTTTAAATTTCCCATAATTGGAGATTTTTAAAATTTTTAATTGTCGGGCGAAGAACTAATAGGTTTGGGAAACATTTTTAAGTTCTTATACAGTAATCTTGAATTCAAATTCGAAACTATTTATTTCTTGTAAGGTTGCATAAAAGTTTCAAAAAAAATAAATGTGTTTATTTAAAATAGTCCATCGAATTGTTTCTATATGTTAAAGACTTATTTTTATTAAAACTGATCTACAAATTGTTTCGAAGATTTTTTTTTCATGGTCGCAACAAATAAAACATTGGAATTGTTGCTCGATATTTAAAAAGAGAAAAAAATAAAGTTGAGATAATTGAAATAAAGTTTTTACGAACAAGCAAAAATAATAGTGATATAAAAAGTTTAAATTATTAGTAAAGAATGACACATGGGTTGTTACGTCAGACCCATACGATAGTTATTATATGAAAATGTATGTGTAAGTTAGTTATATGGATTCATCTTTAAACCACGTAGCCTTTGGCCACGTGAATTAAATATAAACCCATGTGTAACTAACTTATACACACATCTATACAATATCCATAATTAATTTGCAGTCTCTATTACTTATGTATTTTACTAATTTCTTTATATAAGAGGGGCAGATATTATGGTACACTTATGAGGAGACGTATAAAAATTTTAAAGAATTGCGTATTTTAGCAAACCAAAATTTGACATCGATTTACTGTTGACTGATAAAAAAATCGAATTAAAAAAAACTTCGAAATTTGTGCTTTTACAGTAATATCTATTGAAATCTACCATGTTTTTCAAGTTGTGCGCACTATTGCATTACTGCATCCTCTCTATAAATTTTAACTAGAATTTGAATGTTTAGAGAAGGTGCATTGTAAATAAAAATAGGCAATAAAATAAAGAAAAATTAGTACGATAAAAACATTGAAAAATATATCATGTGTAAAGCTTATACTTATATTAAAGATATCTAGTCCGCTTATCAGTGAAATTATTCAAGGAAACAAATACAGTATATAATGATAAAAAAAATGTTCGTAAAAATTGTATAGCTGATAGCTACTAGATCCGTATGGTATGGTATGGTACGTATATTCAAAAATCGTACCATACTGTTCCGCTAATATATTTATTTATTATAATGGCAGATCAGTATGGTACGATTTTTAAATATACGTACTATACTATTGTACTAATTTGATATTAATGTAGATCAGTATGGTATGGTTTGATAAATTGCATCTATACCATACTGATCTGGCATGTCGTACCATACTGATATTTGTAATACCTCTGCAAAAACATAAAACGTAAAAACATGAACAAAACTCCAGGCTGAAATAATTCCAGACTCTGGAAATTCACCATTTCACCATTCTGCTATTTCACTATTCCACCAATTCACCAATTCACCAATTCACCAATTCACTATTTCACTAATTCACCATTTCACTATTTCACCAATTCACCATTTCACTAATTACAACAATTACACCAATTCACCAGTTACACCAGTTTCACCATTACTGATTGGTGATTGGTAAAATGATGAAATTATTTTACCACTCTAATTTAATTTCATCAGCATCTATAGTTTATAGTTAAAGATTCTTCTACATGTTTTGTATTTATGTCTAGTATGTCCAGTAAATGTATAGGGAAAAGACCAGCGAGATATAAGAATCTTATGGTCACTAGAGGTTGAAAAGTTTAATTATCAATTTCAAAGGATAGTAAATAAGGAAGGAGAGGATTATGGGTCCAAATAAAATCTATTTCACTTTGGTATCTAGAGCTATACCAAGTAGGTTGGGATGAGTTAGTACAAGATGCCAAATTGGACATGTTATTATTATAAGAAAGGAATTGGTGAATTTAAATTTGGAGTTACTAGTTAGAATAGAGTTAGCAGAGGCATTAAAGTCTCCTAAAACAATTGGTTGTATATTTGAAAAAATTGCTTGTTGAATCCATTAAATAATAGTATCTTGGATTTGAAGTCTCTCTTGTGAGTTATTAGAGGGTAGATAAATAGAAATTATGCAAAATTTAAAATCATGTTTAAAAAATAAATCAATAGCTATTGTATAGCCAGGATATATAATAATATTATAAATATGAGGGGCAAGGTGGTTGTGAATTATAATAGCTATACCTGCTTTAGAGCCATTAGTACAGGACCAAAAGTAGGTATAAAATTGGGTTTTTGTAGGTTTGAATGTAGAAGGTGTACTAGAAAGCTTAGTTTTAATAATACTAATAATATTTAAATTGTGAGATATACAATAATTTTCCCAAACTTGTTTTTTGGTAATGTTATTAAAACCTTGAATATTATGTGTACAAATTAAAAGATCAAGTGGAATTAATAAATTGCTATTATTAGAAGGAGGATAATTTGATTTGGGGAACATTATTAAAAAGATAAAAATCCTCAAAAGGTACAAAGAAGTGATTAGGTAGAAGATGTTCATGTAGTAAATAAATATGTGCTTCTGGAAAATAATAGTTAATTCTACTATATTTAATAGAGATTCTGATATACTGTTGTGAATAAAACATTGGATATTCATCTTGTAAGTAGGTTAAAAAGGAGCTAACAGTTTGTAGTGAAGATAAAGATTGTAATCTGTAATAGCATAAAAATTTGTTGTAGTATATTAATGGGTCATAAATTTCTGGTGAATTTGAATGGGAATTAGTATTTGTTTCTTCTATAGTATTAGTATATATCTCTTGTTCTATAGTGTAAATAGAGCTATATTGTTGTGTAGATAATGATGGATGAGTATGATATTGGAGTGGTACTTCAGTGTGACATGATAATATGATATCTGAAGTACTAGGATTAATTTTTGTAGAGGCACTCGCCGTTTTAAGCTTAGTTTTCACAGCTGAGCAGGATACCATAGCCTGTTCTGTACATTGGATCTGGCTATCATAAACCTGGTCCTCCACGTAGTGTATTATTTTATAGTGTTTTCTAATAATAATTGTTATTATAATACTTATAAAAAAACTGAAAGCCAGTATAAGTTTAAAAGTATAACTTATTTATATCGACCTATTAAATAAATATGATAAACGAAATATTAAAATTGTGTTTTTATTTAAATTTATGATGTAGACAAGTTTTATACCGGATGATGCTAGTATATAAATAATATGCAAATTAAAATATTTATTATAATTGTATTTTACCTATATTATTTTATCATATCTTAAGTTAACCGGATACCTCAATAATTTATCTGTTTATCAATTTTATAATTCAGGTATCCAGATAGCCTAACAGTTAATCAGTTATTGTGCCCTAGAGTATGACTACTAATCTGTGATCACTGCATAGCAGTCATCCGATATGTCACATGTAAATTTTATATATATAAAATTTTAAAAATTTACATATAAAATTACTATAAACATTGAAGCTTTGATGTTTTTCAACCTACATATTAATTTAAAATTAAATTTCGCGATTATATAGAGCAAAAGGTGGTGAATAAAAAAACCTTTTCTGTCAAGCCACAGTTCTGCCATCTTTGCACAAATTGAAAATGTAACTTTGTCAAAAACAAATATTTTTCGATTTTAAGATTATGAATATATATAAATTATGCCCTAAACAACTTTACTTAGGCGACCTTCGTAGGTTACCTTGTAAGAAAAATGGATTGTCTATGTACAAATATTAAAATTTTTAACTTTGCAATATAAAACTTTTTTTTTATTAGGTAATCTACTTTGGGCACTTAAGCAAAGTTGTTCAGCATGTAATTTTACTTGTTTTTAAAATCAAAAGGCATTTTTTTGACTATTTACTAGGTAAAAAATGGGATTGAAGTTAGAAAAAAATTTTTTTCTTAAAAAATTTTTAGAAAAACTTTTTTTTCTAACTTCAACTCCATTTTTCACCTAGTAAATAGCCAAAAAAATGCAGTTTGATTTTAAATATAAGTAAAATTACGTGCTAAACAACTTTGCTTAAATGCCCAAAGTAGATTACCTAATGAAAAAAAAGTTTTATATTGCAAAGTTAAAAATTTTAACGTTTGTACATAAACAACCCTTTTTTTTACAAGGTAACCTACGAAGGTTGCCTAAGTAAAGTTGTTAAAAGGGCATAATTTTATATATATTCATGATCTTAAAATTGGAAAATATTTGTTTTTGACAAAGTTACATTTTCGATTTGTGCAAAGATGGCAGAACTGTGGCTTGACAGAAAAGGTTTTTTTATTTATCACCTTTTGCTCTATATAATTGCAAAATTTAATTTTAAATTAATATGTAGATTGAAAAACATCAAAGCTTCAAAGTTTATAGTAATTTAATATGTAATTTTTTAAAATTTTATATCATATATATGAAATTTACATCTAATATTGTGTGACAAATTAGATGACTGATACATACTTTAATCTGGTCACTAGATCACAAGAATTTTGTCTGTAGGTACTGTACTTATGAAGTTCTTTTTATCATATGAATGCTTTTTTATAATAAATTAATTAATTAATTATTTATTTATTTTTGCAATAAAATAGTTTTGTTATGTGTCACCCATTATTAACCTGGGTCTGACCTAACCCAGGTATTTCTGACCTGGGTCTAATCTGACCCAGGTTTTTTTTGACCTGGGTCTGACCCAACTCGGGTTTAATCTAACCCTTTTATTGAAATATAACATCTTTAAAAAAAAATAAAATAAAACCAGACTGATATTCTCTAAAAAAAAAAAAAAAGAAAAAAAAAGAACAATCTTTATTTTGATTTTTACATTTATAGCCCAGATTTTTCATTACTACATTTCAAATATAATATTTTTAAAAATACTCCATTAGCATTCTTTTAAATATACCTTTTTTGCTATTTAGCTAGTTTCAAATATAACCTTTCTTCTACCTACATTTCAAATATAATCTTTTTAAAAAACAGTCCTCCATTAGCTATTTTTCAAATATGACCTCACATAGATTGTTTAGGGTTCTCCATACCCTATAAGATCTGGTGTAATATAAATCAAAACAATAAATTAATTTGTTAGTTTATAGTTAGAGTGAGAGTGAAAGATAGGGTTAGGGTAGGCAATTTAGCAAAGAAATGCTAACCCAAAATTTTGAGAAGAATTTTTTTGTTAGAGCATGAAAGATGATTTTATAGGCAAATTTCGTGCTATAGCCAATTTTTGAAAAAAATTGTAATTGCTTCGATTTCACATTACATCTGATCCTGTATTCTAATTGGTTGATCAAGAGGTAGCGATACATCACCATGGTGGTAAATTATAAAACCCTAAAAAATTTATTAGTTTTAAAAAGTTCAAATCAAATCAAATTCAAATACAAAATTTTAATTCAAATCAAATTCAAATCAAGTATTATTTGATTTGAGCAAATTCAAATATGTCTAATATTTGATTTAATTTGAGTTTAACAAGCCTAGCAATTGCTATAGTGCATTACAATATTATTAGCATTGTCTATCACTTTCAAATGGGTTCGTATTATTTTGGCAACAATCACTTTACTGACATAACATTTTATCGACAAATACTCATTAATACATTAATTTTACCGAATGTTTGTTTCACTGAAGTTCATTTCACTAATATGTTTTTTTCAAAAGCACACTAATTTTAGCCCTAATTCTACCTAATTCTACCCTGACCCTAACGACAATGACCAGAATTACTTTGTCGGTAAAATGAGCTTCAGTAAAATAAACTGTTGGTAAAATGAACTTGTTGGTGAATAATTGTCAGTGAAATGTTATGTCGGTGAAGTGATTGTCGATTCCCACTCCTTTCAAATATTATAATAACTAAAAAATGTGACTATAAACCCACTTTTTTTTTAGAACCAAAAAATTTTTTATAAAATTTATTATATAGTCTTTTTTAGCACCAGTGCTATATTTAAATTTCTGCACTTAATTTCAATATTTTCAAATTTTGCATTTTATTCAACATTTTTCAAATTTTTGGGGTTATATATTGTTATAGAATAGGTTTTAGTTAATTTTGGTAGAAATTAGTTGAAAAATTAGAACTTAATAAGGAAATTTTGTAATAACTGTATTAGTAATAGTAATATGTAAAATTGATGTGCAATGACACTCAATGACACTCAATGATGCTTAATGACACTTAGCGATGCTTAACAATGCTTAGCTCAATAGATATATAAACCCACCTTATTTCCCTTGGTTTTAAATAGATCCAGACATTGTATTTTATATTTGTCTTTATATTTATTATCCTCCTCTATTATTATTAATAAACTCTTGGTATTTCTAAGGAACAGACACCTTGGAATAGCCCTCTTGTTAAATTAATAAACTGTCTGTTATCTTTTGTTGTTTTATACTGAACTGCCTTAGAGAAGTGTATAGTTTCTTACAGACATAAAGGAAACTATGCTTCCTTCTTGCACACCACTTCACACCCAAAGTAAGGGATCTCAGGAGCCGTGTGATTGCTGCTTTATTGGAATTAAAGAAGGCTTCCAGCACAGTAACAATATAATTTAACCAATAATATTGAGGAATTTCTAAAGCAGAAGCAAATAATGTAACTATTCACTAATCAAATTATAGAATTTTGATTATTGCTAGCATAAATAAAAACAAAAAAAAGCTAAAAAATACAAAAAATAGCAGCAGTCTTAACCTGCTTCAATAGGTTAATCAAAAAATTTTTGAAAGAAAATTTTGCATATACAGTTGCCTTTCTCTAATCCAAATCTCTCTAATCTGAACACTGTTAAATTCTCTCTAATCCGAACAAAATACTCTAGAACATTAGTAAATTTTATTATAGAGTTCAAATTAGCTAATAATAACTCTTTGAGAACTGAACCTAAAAAATTTTTTATATATAAAAATTCTTAAAAAACATTTTTGATAGAATAGAAAGAGTTGACTGTATATAACTACCTAAAATCTAATCTAATCCCAATATAGGACGACCCTAATCTTAAAGTTAAATTGAAAAATTATTAAATATGAGTTGTCTCTGCTTTAGATATCTTCCCAAATGGGTCTTTATATATGTAATCCAACTAATAAAAAATATTTTGCTTTATATTTGGTTACCTATTCCTTCTTGTAGTTGAGAGATGTTTTTCTGTTTACAATAATCTTTTAAAAGATGTTTAAGTGAAAATTTATTAAAAATGTCAAATATATTATAAATTTTAATAAAAAATTTTTTTTTGCAATTTTAAATATTAAAAAATTTTTATCCAAAATTTTTCAAATATTTGCTGATATCCAAACAAGGATCTGTGATTTGATATCCAAATTTTTATGTGGCTCTGTCTCGCACAAACTTTATCTCTATAACATTAATATGATTAGCTAATTTTGGTAAAGCTACCTGTGATTTTCTATTATAATTAATCAATCAAATCAATCAAAAATTTAATTTCACAAGTAAAAATTTATTATTATTAGTGAGGCCTTATATTTAATTTTATATTCAAAACATTTTATTCTATTTTCAGTCATCACAATCTCTACTATTTATTGCTGCTACTAAAGTAAACCCAAACTACTGTTCTTCCAACTATTAAACACTTATAATATTAATTAATACCCAGTGTAGTAAATATTAAGGTAACATACAGATGACAATTCTGCATTTGTAAGATTTAAAACTTATGCTCGACATTTAAGCTTTATGTACGGCTAGTATAGTAATAAATAGCAGAATATTCACTTTTAAGTGAAGTTCTTGGGATGTGGATTATTTTTTGATTATTTTGAACAATAAATATAAACGTTCTTTCGAAACTAGAGATGGCCTTTATCGTGATTTTTATTAGTGAAAAATTACATCTCAAAAAGTACTTTAAACTGTATAAATAAGTTACCCGGCATTGCTCGGGCAATTGATTTATGTCAGCAAATCAAACGAATGTCGGCCTATGAACCTCCAACTATACTCTAACCCTAACGATAATAAATATGTACGTATTTATGTTTGTTTTGATTGTAAATTACACAGGGAGTGCCACCGCCGATGTCAAGCACTTTTTTCTTTTAAATTTATCAAATTCTCTATATTATGGGGATTGATAAGCATATCGCTTGGAGATCTTCAAAGGTCGTTGATTACGCTATTGAGGTTGGTTACTAACTAGCACTCAAAATAATGAAAATTTATCTGCCCGAAGAAGTCAAAAAATCAAAAAACGCAAAAATATAAAAACGGAAAACGTCATCTAAACCTGTCTTGGCACATTAACAAAAAATGTTGGGAAGGCAATTTTACCCTCACTCAAACACTATTTACAATTAAATCTTCAAAATCACATGGTACAAGTCTTTAGCGATCCTCCAAATTTGGTATATTCTCGGACTGAAATATGCGTTATCCCTATACGACTTCATCGTCTCCAGCCTCAGGACAATTACAAACAGCATGTGAAAAAGTGAGGGTGCAGTGAAAGATCAAGTGCAAACAAGGACAACTCATATTATAGACACATGCCTAGCGTAAGTCAATCAGAGTAGGCATCAAAATGGAACACAGGCAAGTATAAGAACTAAATACAGTGGAAACGGGTCAGCCATTCTTTCAGAAAAAAATTTTCGCGACTCACTCAACCCACTCCTAGATGAAGAACATGTGATTCTATCATTTTCTCCAGTGATGCGAGCCGATGAAAAAATAATGGGCCGGAGTCGATCCTAAAAAAGCTCAGACTGATCGACCGGGCTGACCTTTTTTGCTAAAACAATTTTTCCATTCAGAATTAGTCTCTATATATATATCAAATTTGTAGAAAACCATCAGGTTATTCCATACCAAAATTCTGGTGATACTAAATTAGTTTCATTAGTTTTGTCTTTGAAAAATTATAGCACGTTAGTTTTTTATATTGGTTAATTGTCTATGCAACCAAAACATATCAGAGCATTTTCGTTCCTTACATTCATTGCCAATTTATCATCCAAATTAACTAACTAATGAATATCTACATTGTTGTAAACTAGCGATTAGTTACATGTAATTTCTTGACCTGAATATGCGTTATAAGAGAGTCGATTCTAACACTTCTTAACCGACCGGCCCAGCCCACAAAAATGCAAGTAGAGAGTCGACTCGCTCGTCGACCCGGTCGTTGGACTGGGCCAACACATATCATTACTTCTCACTCCCAGCCGGTGGTTTCTCGCCTGTCGAAGCAAGCGAGAAACCATCGGCTGTTCATATTACGCGACCTCCAGTTTGTAACTTTCTCTGATGTCTTTGCCATTCCGGATAACTCGGCCAATTGCTCAAATATTTCCACCGCACCGGCCTAAATTTCTGTCGGTATAGTCCAAAGCAATACACGTAATCATATAATTATCGTGTAATGAATTCTTTTCGTTATCAATGAATTATGGTAAAAGTTTAAGTGACTATCAATGTATCGTTAATGATAATACGCCTTGACGTGAAAGACGTGGAATGATTTATTTAAGGTCAATATATCGCGTGGGTTATATTCTTCATGACTAAGGGTTGTTTCTGTAATCCCACCCCTCCTATCCAGTTCTCGAATGTGAAACCGCATCGCAAGCGTTTTTAATATTTGTCGCAGATTAAAATGAAATCAGAATGAAACTGGGGACCTTTCTTGCTCACCTTTAAAGGTTATTAAACCCACATATACTTGTTTATTAATAACCCTAACCCTAAACCCTAACCCTAAAGCTAAAAAAAACCCCCAAAAAATGTCCCCTAAAAAATTTTAAAATTTAGCTTAAAAAATAGAAAAATTTCATTTTAATCTGATTTCATTTTAATCTGTCACAATATTTATAGGCCCCACGGCTGCGAATGCAGCGCAAGGACCTTAGCAATATGCAAGAGTTGTAGTTACAGCAGGCTCTGTGGCTGCATTTGCAGTGCAAAGACCTTTGATACTTGGTAAGTGTGAATTATTCGGTGGCTCCGCGACTGAATAGTTCAGCGAAAGGACCTTGATAAATTTTAAGTACCTTTATTACCTGTCTTGTATGCTCGTGTGACACGCTATATGACGTCACGAGAAACGCTACTAGTTAGAAACTCAGTTGTAAGCTTAAGTTAAAGCTGGTTAAGGATAATGAAGTATTTATGTTTGTTGGCTTAGGTATTTTGGGTCAGAACCATTCGACACTTAAGAGCATGCGTCATTGTAATATGAATGCAATTAGAGACAGTGAATCTATTCCCATATGTTTCTTCATCGTTAATATAGTTTTTATTCCTGATCGAGCAATAATAATTATAATACGACAGGGTGAAACCCACGCAGCTAGCTAGTAAAACCCGCTATGCAGATCACATGAGGGTGAAATCCGCGTTAACCTATAAAACACACTATGCTAACGCGAATTTCACCAAAACCCTATGATCAAAGCGGGTTTTACTAGCTAGCTGCGCGGGTTTCACCCTGACTTATTATAATTTTATACAATAAAAAATTTTGAATCTGATTTTATGATATCAAATATGCATTATTACTTATTATAGTATATATCAATTTTTTTTATATAATAAAAAATAATAAGCAAGCAGCTTTGGTGTTTACAAAATGCGATCACATATCAGTTCAGCGGATTCTAAGCTTAAAATAATGTCATTTAAATGAATCATAATAAGTAATAATCAGCAGAGATAGGCAACATTTAATGATCCTAAAAATAGTTAAGGGTAAAAACTAAATAAATATTTTAAACCCTTGCCCACTTTTAAAGACATGTTTTTATTTAAGACGTCCGGGGCATAACGACATATTACGAAATAACGGGCATGGGCGTTATTTCGAATTTTGGCTCGAATTAAGCTCATTTGAGCCAAAATTCGAAATAACACCCATGCCCGTTATTTCGAAAATTTACGGTAATTCATTACAAGAGTACAGACTTTAGTATAAACAACATAGTTATGTATTTAGCTCTGGTCGTACAATGCAAGTTTACTACATATTCATACCTATTCTGTATGTGATTACCGTAAAATCTTTCACCCATATAATTATTCCCACAGTATACGTAATGTTTATGTGGTGCTTAGTGATTGCAGTTCTAATTTTTTATTATTTGTTTATACTTTCAATTCTCCATATTTGTGTTTTAAAATTAAAATCCGTTTAAAGAAATGTGTATCTATAATATATATTTATTATTTGAGTAACAGTTACAGCCAGACCTCTCTAAATGCAATGCGACGGGACCATATGTAAAAATTTAGCCAAACGTGCACTTAGAGAAGTATTGCATTTAGGGAGGTAAAATCTATAAGCGTAATATTAATTAGGCCCAAATGAAGACCTGCATTTAGGGGCTTTTCAAAGGACGTGCATTTAAGGAGGTTGCATTTAGGGTATCTGACTGTATTACCAAAGGCACGGTAGAATGAATGTAGAGAATTGATAAGAGAATAATGGTAGAAGAGCAATTGTAAAAATATATTTAAATAATCGGATGAGTCGAAACGCATATAAGCAATAGAAGAAGCTTCCTTTAATAATCAAACAAATCGATACTACAATAATCTTATTTTAATGAAATTCTAATGCTTTTTTCTTACAATACAATTACTCATCGACTAGAGCCTTCGTTATTGGATTATTGCGACCTATGTCATCATTACTATACTTACCGCCCAAATCAGTACAAATCCAAAACCCTAAAAAACAATTGCTATTTATAAAAATTAAACAAAAAAAAAATGGATTTGATTTTTTTGTAAAAATATTCTGTATAACTATAAGAATATATTTGATTTGTTTTAAATAAAGATTATTAATAAAGTTTTTGAGAGATTAATTTATCCCGAGTTTGGGATTTGATATTTGGGCGCAACAAACTATGGTAGTTTGGATTTGGGCAGCAAGTATAATTACTATGTGTGATTTCTTGTTACTGAAATGTTACTCCCTCAAAAAGTACTTTAAACAGTAAATAAGTAACCTGGGCATTTGATTTGCATCAACCAATCCTTCTATCATCGACGGATTATACCCGGTTTACAGGCGCAAATTGTAACAGTAGAACATTATATAATTAATGTTAATGAGTTAAAGTGTTTTTATGTTACACATTGATCGCTTTATCATTCTGATCGGTCAAATTCAGGCCATCATATATGCTATTGCGGAATAGACGCACTCAAAATAATATATTTCGCTAAGTTTATCAAGCACCTACGTCTGTACGCATGTACCTGTGCGTAAGTAGATACGCCAGTGCTCACACGTACTGTACATAAGTACGTACATACTTAGTATAGGCAAGCAATTTGTGCAACAAATATAAGCAAGCCAAGATCCATAAAGGATTATATATATATATATATAGTAAATCGATATGTTCAATATGCAATAAAAAATTACCCTTTTTTTCAAAATAAATAAAAAAATAAAGAAAATGATTGCATTGCCAAGCGAATGCTTTTTTGGAATATTAATTAACCTCAAAGGCCACTATAGAAGCTTATTTTCATGCCTTCTTGTAAACCGTCAATGGTGTAGAAATGTAGTACCAATATTATGGAGTGAGCTAGATATTTTTGAAAATAAGAACCTTATAAGAACTTGCCTTTTAGCATTAAGCCTTGAAGAACAAGCATTATTAGTACCATTTAACATAGTATTTCCAAATTATCCAAAACTATTATTTGATTATACTAATTATATTATGACTATTAAGATTTATTCTGACGAAGGAGTTTTAAAATGGCTTAGTCTTTCTACAAATGATGTAATGTCTATAAATATTGCTGGATCAATTAAATATGCTTTAACCATAATGTTTCTGCGAAAATGCAAGAAACTTAAAAATATAATTATCAGTGGTGCTATTTATGATAAAGCAATAAATTTATTAGCGGAGATTCTTAATAAAAATTCAAGTCTAACCTCTTTAAGGCTTCGGAATAATCACCTTGATTCTGAGGAAGTGAAAATATTGGCAGATGCTCTTTGCGAGAACAGCACGTTAACTATCCTTGAAATTCATAATAATAAACTTGGTTTTAAAGGTGGAAAAGCACTAGCAGAAGCTCTTTTTAAAAATCACACTTTGACCTTCCTGAGTCTTAAAGGAAATGGTCTCTGTACTAAAGTGGGAAGCATGTTAATGATGGCACTTTATAAGAATACTACTTTAACTAATTTGCACTTTGTTGATAATTATCTTGATTCCGAAGGAGGGAAGGCATTGGCTGAGGCTCTTAGTAAAAATAGTACTTTATTCTATTTAAATATTAGCAATAATATACTTGGATCTACAGGTGGAAATGCATTAATGGAAGCTCTTTGTAATAATAGCACTCTTACTTTTCTAAAACTTAAAAGTAACTCGCTTGGTCCTGATGTGGGAAAAACATTGGCAAAAGCTCTATATATGAATGCCACATTAACGTTTTTAGACCTTAATGGAAACAATCTTGGTTCAGAAGGAGGAAAGGCTTTAGCGAAGGCTCTTTATAGAAATAATCGTCTAACTCATTTAAAGCTTAATAACAATCAACTTGGTTTTGAAGGAGGAAAAGCATTAGCAGAATCTCTTTGTAACAATAATGCACTAATTGTATTACATCTTTGGAAAAACCATATTAATCTTGGAGGAAAAGCATTTGTTGAAACACTTTATAAAAACACTACGTTGATTTTCTTAGATCTTAGTGATAATCAACTCGGTTTTGAGATAGGCGAAGCATTATCTGAAGCTCTTAACAAAAACACTACTTTAACCACTTTGAGTCTTTACAGCAATCAAATTTGTGACAATACTTTAGATAAAATTGATAATTTACTTACAAGGAATAAAAAAAATAAAGCTTTAACTTTACATGAATAAAATAATATAAATTATATACTAAACCACTTTTACTAAAACATACTTATGGCACTGTTAGATCCAAAATATCACCTGACCTTGCGGCCATGGATTAGGGTGTCCAGAATTATGATGCAGCATAATGTACGCATAATTTAGCCTGTACAGCATACGCATTATGCATTGAATAAATTGCATAATTTAAGCCATTTCATATAATAGTCCGCATAATTGATGTGTATTCGGATTCTTCAGCCAATGAGATTTTGGTTTGATACGTTAAAACTGGGTTTAATCGGTTTTAACATATAAAAATGAACTCGGCTCGAAACTTCATCGACAATAACTAATCACAATGTTAACTAATTCGTTGATAATGAGATATCAAATTTCCCTCTTAGAATCTAAGCTCAGAATATATACTGGATCAGTCTATACATATTTATAGATGTAATAAAAATTCTCAAGACATATTTAGATGCAACATAAAAAAAGAAATCCGCAGTTTAAAATTATATGTTTTACAGAAAATATAGCATTAAAGAAGTGCACGTTACTTTTAATATTTCATATTTTACATATTTCGTAGCATAGCTCATAATTTGTGCATATTTTAATTAAAAAAATCCACATAATTTTGCATAATTTGCAATTTACCGCTTGCCGCATGCATAATTTGGTAATCTTCGCATCATAATCCTGGACACCCTACATGGATGTCCGCTAAATCATGTGATGTAATCATATTTCATAAGACAAACACCAAGAATGCAATTAGTGCAAATAGATCTAGAGTTTCTTTTCAATATAATAGATATTTTATATTATTTATTACTATTATACATATTAGATGTATTATATTATATATAATTACTTAATTGATTAGATATAATATAGTTAATAGATAGGTATAGACATTTGTCAGATAAGAGGCTGAAGAAAAATCAGGTGATTTAATTGGCTAATACTTATGAGGTAGGGGTAGGTGTCTTAAGAAGTAAAAATCACCAAATAAATGTCTCTACCCATATAATAGTCAACAATCCTAGCCAACTAATATATATAAGTAGCCCTGGCTTCTTCACTGGAGATTGACAGTTTGATACTATATATAATATATTTATTAAAGCCAATCTAGCAGCTAGATTTTATTAGTTTATATTGAAAATATACATAGTACTATTTTGATTAATGAGTGTACAACTAGCTACATGTGCAATTTTTGGTTGTCTAATTTAAGTAGTTTTTCTAAAGGTTTATACTAACTGTTATACCTGCAGTCTACTAGGAGAATACCTACCTAGACACTCTAATTAACTATTCTTACCAATTATTTCTATTCAATTTGAACTTCTATATATACTTGGTATACTTTCTAGTCTAAACAGCCCTTAAAGATGTTGGTTTATATATGTATAATAATTTTTTGTAGTAATAAATACCAATTTCATTTATACAAAATAATAATTCTGTGATCTGAATATAAATTATTCAATTAGGTGCTTTAAAATAATATAGTACCTATAGATACTATTATTATTGTTAAAGTACTTAATTAAATTATTTATATTATTTTAAACCATATTAAATATTTGAATCAAATATTTGAAAAGTAAAAGGGTGTATTGTGGTAAAGTTGACTTTGATTGATGATATCATGTGAATTATCTAACAGAATTAAATGATTTTGATATCAACTAACTCATCTCACAAAGATGAATCTAATAGTATAAAGATTATTAAATTCTAATCACTGAATCAAATGATATTATCATTTATAGGTAAAGAAACTAAAGTAAAGATTTTAGAGAGGGTGGAGGTATTGTGGCGAATTTGAGTTATATTATGATACAATGACCAGAATTGAATAATTTTCATAACATTTTATTTGTCTCGATGAGACAAATCGAATAGTGGTTAGATTATCCAATTCCAATCACTGGATTACAAGATATTAACAATTATGTATAACACACTATAATACAAAATAAACTTGAGGGTATTATGACGAAAAGTGTGTCATATATAAAGCATCATTATCTTGTGATTTAGTAATTAGAATTTAATGATCTAACCACTATTTGATTTATTTCATTGAGATGAATTGAATGGTATAAAAATTATTCAATTCTGAATATTGTATCACAAGATAGTACAAATTCGCCACAATACCCCTTCGCCACAATACCCTATTTTACCTTATGTTTTGCATTATATTACACTATGATCATTATCCAGGTAATTAGCAGATTAATTTTTTAATTTAGCAATTATATTAATATTTTTATTAGATGCTTTAAACTGCTTAGTTAAACTAGCTATTATTCTAATTTACAAATATTAATTAATCTAATTACTTTAAGAGTACCTATGTTCAATTTGTTATAATAAAATTTATTTCTATACTAATAGTATCTGCATAAACCAGTTAATACTTTACCAAAATAAATCTATATTAGATTATTATAATTGTCTTCTTTTTAAATCTTTTTTATTCTAGCTTCTTGAGCAGAAGGATTCTACTAATAAAAAAACAAAACAAAGTATAAAAAGTAAAAGATAAGATAAAACAAAATAGAGAAATAACCTCTACTATCTAAACAAACCAAAAATTAAAAACAAAAAACATGATAAATAAAGGAATAGACAAAAAGAAAGAAAGATAATAGCACTATTATTATCTATACTAGACTATAAAAATTATTAGTATGACTTGTTTCACTAACAATCAACACACTAATATCCTACTTTATCTACAATTAATATACTAACAGGCTTGTTTTACAAATAACTAGTTCACTAACATTCAACTTACAAACAATTTAACTTAACCAACAAGCTTATTTTGTTAGCAATTAATTCACTAATAGTGCATTTCACTAACAAGATTGATTTACTAACAAGAACAAGCTTATTTTAATGACAATATAATTCATCAATAGTATATTTCACTGATAGTCTCTATAAGAAAAATGTACTATAAATGTACAGATTGGAGGCAGAATGGCCCAGGTTATTGTAGCACAGATTAAACCTGGATTATGTATATAAGAGACACAGATTCTTGGCCTATAGTGGACTATATACCTGTACAAATTGAACTATTAGTGACTTAGATTTTGCAACACTTTACTAGTTCAGATAGTATGGATTTTGGTACAGATAATTAATATAGATTAATGCACTATACCACTGTAATAAAAAATACATACAAGTAGATTACATAAATTTATATTAACAATCAATATAATATAAACAAACTAACTGCACATGTATTAAAATTTTGTAAAAAAATTTTTTTTTTTGTTAAGACACATAGAGCAGTTTATTAGCAAAATTTGAGATATCACAATTTTTGAAAAAAAATTGTATATTGAACTTTTACTTTTTATAAAATAAGCCAATATGAACCACTTTTGTCATGTTTTATTCCATGAAATAAGGTGCCATTATGTACATGACTTAATATACTACCTTTTATTATAATAACTGTAAATTTTTTATTGTGATATTCTGTTCAAACAGTCTGTATATATTACTTTGACAGGTGCTAGTCAAAATTTCAACAAATAGAATCTCGCCAGATCATAATTCCAACAATCCTGACAACAAAAAATTATTAAGTTTATTTAAGTTAGAAGAGTATAAAAATCAGATGATTTTTTAGAGAGAGAAGAAACAGAAAAAGTTAAAATTATATATAAGGAATCTGACTATATATATTAATGGAAAGGAAAAGGGAATAGGCCTCTGATAACAAATAATTAGGCGAATAATGATATGATTCTTAGATTAAAATTAGAGTGAGTGCTTAGGTTTGAGTTAGAATTAACATTTAGATTAAGGTTTGATTTAGGCAATTTTATAGTAAAGTTGTTCAAAAAAAGCTTTTTTTTTAATTATAGAGATTTTTTACTATTGGAATTTTTTTGTTAGGATTATAATCTGTCAGAATTTTGTTTGTCAGGATTTTAACCCAGACCTAGTTAACTTGAATTAATAAAATAAAAAGCATCGAATAAAAAAAAATCAAGTTATTTTAGCTATGCAAAGTTAATTTTTTGTTTTGTATAATGAAAATATACTGTTAGTAAAACATACTATTGGTGAATTATATTGTTATTAAAATAAGCTTGTCAGTAAATCAATTTTGTCATTGAAATGTGCTGTTGGTGAATTAATTGCTGACAAAATAAGCTTGTCAGTTAAGCTAGCCTGTCTGTAAGTTGGTATCAGTAAACTAACTGGTCATTTGTAAGACATCATCAGTGAATTATATATATAATCCTACATAAGATATTAAGCCTGTAATATTACAAAAATCTTACGATCGATGCAGTATATTACGTAATATATTACTTTATATTATGGTAATATTATGGTTATTATTTGAAATATTTCGAAATATATTGCGAAATAATGCGAAATAAACTAAAACAATGCAAATTACCCTCCCCTACAGGGGACGCGTACTCATGCAGATCAATAAACTAATGTGCGCAGGAGGTAATATTTTGATATTTTCGCATTGTTTCACAATATTTTGCTAATTTTCACAAATTTTCAAAAATGTTTTAAAAAATAAATAAACGATAAACATATTCACATAATTATGCTTTTTTTACAGTTTTCGCAATATTTCGCACAGTTTTGCAATTAATATAAAATTTTTATTTTTTTATTTATTATTATATATTATAATTTACATTTATTAAATATACATTTTTACAACAACCTCTTTACTCTATATCTACTAAATCTATATGCACATTCTCACACAACAAAGCTCTATATATCTATACTTGTATATGCAGCCTACCAGACCAATTATATGAAACAATACAAATACTTGCCCACTCCTTGGGCTAGCACTTAGAAAAATAGACATTTGGTCATATAATTGGATCAAATATAGCTGTCCTACTAACTCTATTCTCCATATCCAAATCTAGGTGCGTTTTAACTACTCTAGTAGGTTTAGGTTGCAGATAATTTAAATAGAATTAGTTTATCTATAGTCTGAGTCTTAATTCTTGTATAATAATTTGTAATTCGAGAAACACCTCGAGGAATCTCACATATTTTATTAATAAAGATAAAGGCAAAACCTCACTTTAACATAACAACAAAAAAAATATAAATTTTTAATTAATATTATATACTTTATTATATATTACATATTATTTTTACATTATTACAAATATTTTAAACTACTTTCGCACTTTGTCATATTTAATTCTATTATTATATACCAAAAACTAGTCCTATACACTTATTTTTGCTCACCCCACAGTCAGCTATTATCTTCGCTTTTTTGTTTTCTATCGTTTTTGAAAGTGTCAGAAGTTATTGTTGGAATGCGCAAGGTTTTGAAAAGTTGTTGTTTTTCTCGCAAAGTGCCGAAATAAAATAAATTAATAAAAAAAATTTAAAATAAACCAAAAAAAAAACAAAAACAAAAAACATGAAACAAAAAAAAAATGAAGCAAAACCTTGCAAGAACTTGCAAAAACTTGCAAAAATTAGCAAAAACTTGCGAAAAATTGCAACCATTTCTCTAAAGAAGCATTCTTAAAAATTTAAAAATTGCTTGGGATGTGTTATTAAAAGTGTCAGAAGTCATTGTTGGAATGTGCAAGGTTTCGAAAAGTTGTTGTTTTTCTCGCAAAGTGCCGAAATAAAATAAATTAATAAAAAAAAATTTAAAAATAAACCAAAACTCAAAAACAAAAAACATGAAACAAAAAAAAAAGTGAAACCTTGCAAGAACTTGCAAAAACTTGCAAAAATTAGCAAAAACTTGCAAAAACTTGCGCCCATTTTTCTAAAAAAGCGTTCTTGAAAATTTAGAAATTGCTAGGGGTATGTTCTTGAAAGTATCGGAAGCGTAGTTGGCATGCACAATGGTTCGAAAAGTTTTGTTTTCTTGCAAAGTGCCAAAATAAAATAAATTAATAAAAAATTTTAAAAAAAAACCAAAAAAACAAAAACAAAAAACATGAAATGAAAAAATAAATGAAACGAAACCTTGCAAAAACTTGTGCCCATTTCTCTAAAGAAGTATTCATGAAAATTTAGAAATTGCTGGTATGTGTTCTTAAAAGTGTCAAAAGTGTAGTTGGCATGCGCAAGGTTTTGAAAAGTTGTTAGTTTTTCTCACAAAGTACTGAAATAAAATAAATTAATAAAAAAAATTTAAAAATAAACTAAAAAAAACAAAAACAAAAAACATAAAACAAAAAAATAAATGAAACAAACATTGCAAGAACTTGCAAAAACTTGCAAAAACTTGCAAAAACTTGTGCCTATATCTCTAAAGAAGTGCTCTTGAAAGTTTAAAAATTGCTGGAGGTATTTTTTTGAAAGTGTTGAAAGTCGTAGTTGGCATGCGCAAGGTTTCGAAAAGTTGGGGTTTTCTTGTAAAGTGCCAAAATAATAAAAAAATTAAAAAATAAATAAATAAAAAAATGGAAAAAAAACAAATGAAAACAAAAAAACAAACAAAAAGTAAAAAAACAAAATAGAAGATTTAATTATAAACAAAAGATCTAATCTGATCTTGTAGTACAGAATTTGAACATCATCAAACTATTTTGAACTATTTCGAAAAATCAGTCTAATGTGTGAACCAGGTTACAGATTTACTGATCTAGCTTGGTTTCCTAGTCCTAAAATATTTTGAAAGGGTTCGAAATATTTCGTAACATATTTCAAAATATTTTGAAATTACTTTCGTAATATTTTGAAATATTTCGAAATATATTATGTAATATTTTGCTTATATTATGGTTTGTAAGATCTTACGTAAGATTACACTATTATAAATTTGCTGATGTAATAATTTCGAAATAATTTAAAAATATTCAGAATACTAAAAATATTTAAAGAGTACAAAACAAACTTTACTTTAAATATTATTTTTTAGATTTAAATAATTTCAAATTATTGCGAATTGCTTTAAAATGGATCGAAATATTTTAAATATATTTAGAATTCAAATACAAATTTTACTTTTATGATGATTAATTAATGCTATTTGTTTTGCAAACATGTGAATAATATTTAACTATTTCGAACTTTAAATATTATAACTACGCAATATATAATCATTATTAACATTTATACTTTTATTAATTTTAGTGATATGAATATTTATAAAGCAACAGTTATTGATAGAATGCATTATTTAGATTTGGGATTATTTAAACATCAAATTAATTTTACATGCAGTCTATTAAAAGAAAAATATGGAGCTTCAATTCTGGATACTATTGATAATAGATTAGCTAATATTCCAAGATTTTCAGAACTTAAAATTTTTAAAATGGTATTCAATCACTTGCTAGATTTACTGCAAATGAGTATCGTAACCTTATGAAGGTTATGATATTTGTACTGAACAATCTGGATATTGGCAAATCTTTTCAAAATAAATTATTGAAGCTTTATGAAGATTGGAAAAAAATGTATCTTTTAAGTTTATATGAAGAATTCACTAATAGTGACTTAAAAAATTTTTAGGTATGTAAATAATTTCACAACTTGCAAATATTTTGGAATTATTTGAAAAATTTAAATTAAATAATTTTATCATCGAATATTAATATAGTTTTATTTTATTTAGAATCTAATAATAAATTGGGCTCAACAATTTACTAAACTTTCTAAAACATATTCTGCTTCTAAATTAAAGTTTCCAAAATTGCATCATGGGTATATCATACTACTGATTTAATTAAAAAATTGCTTGTTTGAATGGATTTTCTACTGAAACTTATGAAAGTCTTCATAAAGTTTTTGTTAAAATAACATATTATTTAAGTAATAAACAAAATATAGAGAATCAAATAATGAAAGTAGTAATAATTGTTTAATTATTAATAATGTTTATAATATTTTTTTAAAAGTAAACTAAATTTATTTATCTTAAATAGGTTCAAAGACAGGCTATTGCATCAAATTTGTTATCAAGCAAACTAAAAATTCCAAACCTATAAATCCTTTTAAATTTACTAATGTAATTTGGACATTTGGTTTAAATAATGCTCAGGAATTTATTGATCACAGATTAAAAAATTATAGGCCAAATTCTAAAATATATTCTGGGCTTGAACATTTATTAGAATATTTAACTATGTATTTTAGTTCAACAAACCAAAATAATTATATAATTAATATATATAGCTTAGTAACTTTAGAAAATGGGTCTATAATTCGAGCAACAGATAATTTTTATGGAAAAGCCTGGTATAGCAATGTAGTAGTTGCTATGAATTCTGAAGAACTATTTGAATATTTGACAGATAAAGGAATTTGTTATGGACAGGTATAGTATTTGTTGTATTTTTTTTAGATTTTTTAAAATATTAAATTTTTAATATTTAATTTTTTAGATATACTTATTAATCAAAGTTGAAACTACTGAAGGAAATGTGGATAATCTCGCATTAATTCGGTGGTATAATTTTAAGTCTTCAAGAAATCAATATCATTATAGATGTCCTAGACTTAAATTAACAGAATTATATAATATAGTTAATGTTAAAGCAATTAAAAATAATGTTTATATAATTCCGCGCTTTGATAAAACTAATGATTATTTAGTAAATAAGTATATCTTCTAATAAAATTAAATCAGATTAGAAAAATTTAAAATAGTTCGAAATGTTTCACATTAATTAAAAATATATAAAATTCCATAGAGTAAAAACCTTAAATTTAAGTTCAGTATATTAAACTATTTAAAAGACGATATTAAGTATAAAAATTTAAGCCTAAAAATAAACATTATGCAAAATATTTCGCTCCATATCGAATAAACTTACAATACTTTAGAACAAATATTTTACAATTATAATTAAATTAAAGTATTACTAAAGTTTAAAAACTTTTAAATTATTTTAGAATAATTTGAAAATATGGCACAAAACTTAATAAAAGTAAATATTTTTATGTGATAAAATATTAGAATTAAATGCTGTGATATTCATAGTACTAAATTAATTCGAACTAATTCGAATTGATTAAAATTTGACAAAATTAAAGTATTTAATTTATTAAGACAAACAAAAAAAATATATTAAATAAAAATCAAAATAATAATATTATAAATATAAATTAACTATAATATAAAAAAGAATAAAAATAAAAATATATAAAAATGTATAAAATAAAAAATAAGATATATATAAAATAAAATAAAAAAATATAAAAACGTAATAGAAATAAAAAAAACAATATATATATATGTAATAAAATAAAAAAATATAAAAATGTATATAAAAAAAATAAATGCATAAAGAAATAAAAAAAGTAAAAAAATTATTATTTTATTTGTGATGACTAGCATCTTCAGAATGAGGTTGTGTTGGCAGGAGCTTGAAGATGAGGAAGGTACAGGCGGATTATCCTGGCTTGGTGTAGAATGTGGATTATCCTGGCTTTGTGCAAGATGTTGCAAATCATCTTGATATGATTCGGATGTATGTGAATAGTTGGGTGAATCAGGGCTTTGTGCAACTCTTGCTTGTTTGCCCTTTTTAGTAGTGCAGGATGTGGTGGGAGCCCTCTTACATTTTTGCCCCCACTTACTAGACGATGAAATAACTTCGACTTGTTCATCTTCCGTTAAAGAATTCTTATCGTCAGTAGCAGGGGCGACAAGCATTACCTTCTATTAACTTATCCTATTTAATTAAATTTACAAATATTAGAATTATTTACATAAGGTAAAGTGGGGTATTGTGGCGAAATTAAAGTTGCTACTAGCAAAACTTTGTACTTACTATATAAACAAACCTTTTTTCTTTTTTAGAATTCGATGCTAAGCTTATTTTGAAGCAGATTTTCCAAAATTACCATAGTACGATGATCAAATTTAGAATATGATAATCGATTTGTATACATGTACACAAAATCAAATTTTGAAGGGGTAGAGGGTATTGTGGCGAAATTAGAAAATCGGTAAAATCGGTATAAAAGTTTTTTTTTTACTTGTAAAAAATTATTCGATAATATTTTATTTAATTTTTTTTTAGATCTAATACTTCGAGCAGCACAAGGTCACTTTTCGAGGTCACTTTTGCTGCATTTTAGCTTTGCACTCCTCTTTTTCCCATTTTTTTCGTTCACGTTCTTCTTTTTTTTTGCTCTAAATCTCGTTGCCATTCGATTTTCTTCTGAGCTGCGATCTCCTTTTTCTGTTTCGTTTCTTCAGCCTTTCTCTCTGCTTCTTCCTTTGCCTCCTTCAATTTCTGCCAACTTTCGTCATTGGTAAGAAGCTGTGCAAATGGAAGCGTCTTTTTTCTCTTAGGTGTAGTTGAAGTTCCGGATTCAGATCTATTCTCTGAAGAAGCCTCTGAATTCACAGTTTGCGGAGCGTGAGGGAGGTTAAATTTCAAGATCGAACGCAAAGAACTTGTTCTGGGACTTTTAAAAATTCCTAATTCTTCTTGAGTCGACGTAAGTTTAACTTTTAATGATTCAACTTCTTTTTTAAGCATCTCATGTTCTGTCACTAACTGTGTAAAATTTGTACGAGTGTAATGAGAATGAACAGTTGGTTTAGTAGTTGGTTGCGGTGATGGCATGACTGGTTGCGGAGGTTGAAAAGATTGAGATTGATCAGGTGAAGGTATAAAATCGAATCTTTCTGTCGCTAATAAGGGGTCTAAATGGTCTGAAGTTATGGCCTTGGGGTTGAACGGCCATATTCCTGTGGCTTTAAACGCGTTGCAAATAGCTGACGGGGTATAAGTATCGATAAAAGCTGATCCAAGGAGTTTCGCAAATGTATGTTTTATTACTACTTTGTTAGTAGTATTGTGATATTTATCACATTGTTTTTCAAATTCCTTTTTTAATTTTGCAAAAGGAATTTCAGACAGTTGCAACACATGGGTCGTGTGAGGTGGAAGCACATAAAGAAGGATTCCATTTTGGTGACAAAAATCGACGCATGTGTAGCTAATATAATTCTTATGGCCATCAAGCATTAGCAAGACCGGGCGAATTGGTGGGATTGAGTTAACGAAGTGGGTAAGATACATTTGGAAAAGTTCTTTGCGCATATATCCGGTGTCTGTAAAACCCATTACTGTTCCTGAGGGTGCGCCTTCTAACAAACCCGGAATTGCGCAAATACCCTTGTAGATAATCAAAGGTGGGATGTACAACCTGGCGGCTGAGATTGTGGGAGCAACAGATATATGCTCGTAAGAATTTCCATGCGCAACTTTATGGACCTGATGTTAGTATTACAAATCGGGAAGTTAAAAAATCGACTAGTTGGTTATTGACAACTAATCGATTAATCAATGAGTTGCAATTAATCAATTAATCGATTAATTGCAATTCATCGATTAATCAATTAGTTGCAACTAGTTGTCAACTAAAAAAATAATTAACCAACTGATCGGTTAAAAATTTTAGACGATTTGTAACACTACCTGACGCAAGCCTTTTTTTGCAACAACTTTTCTAACTTAGGTACAAGAACAAACCCGGTTTCATCCATATTCCAGATTTGCATTGCTATAAGTGAATTTTGGTTAATAACTGTTTAAGCTTATTGAAATGATCATTAACAATTGTTGTATTGGCTCTTTGTGCGTGAGCTTCAGATAATTCTTGGGGGGCTTGAAAGGATAGTTCAGAATGGTCTTATGAATCGAGCCCACCAGTCCCTCCCTGGACCTTTATCCCCAAATAGGTGTGGTCGATTGTTTTGACGCATTATTTCCATTACACAGTAATTAACTCCGGACTTAGTTAAACCAAATCCAAGCTGTTGCATATTTATGCAATAGCCAACGAGTTGGTTTTCTTCATGTTCGGTAAGAATAGTGGACGGGCCCCGATACTTAGAAGGACCACCATTCTTAACTGCACGCCGAAGGGTAGTTTCAGGAATCCCAAAATTTTTCGCTATACTATTTACACTTGGGCGTTTATGGCCGGCGGGGTGATTATTTAATTCATTAATTGCAGTTGAAATTTTGGTTTGTTTATTAAGGTAAGAAACTTCTGGCATTTTAGTTTATGTCTAATAAAAAAAAAAGGAGAATGCGATTAATTTATAATGATTGGTTTAAGATGAATTTTTTTAATTCTTTTTTAAATGATTGTGACGATTGTAAAGCCGGCTAATTTTCATTAATTGGCCAGCTTTAGAATCGTGATCGTAATCACAATCATTTAAACATAAAAAAATTGTCTCGATATTATGCAAATCACAATAATTTATAATATTTAATTTAATTAAAAAAATCATAATTAATTTAATTAATAAATAAATAATCTAATTTAATTAAAAAAAAATTCATGACTAATCTAATTTAATTAAAAAAAAAATTCGTAACTAATCTAATTTAATTAAAAAAAAATTCGTAACTAATTTAATAAATAAATAAATATTCTAATTTAAGTTATGTAATAAAAAATAAAGAATTTAATTTAATCAAAAAAAATTTTTTGTAATAAAATAGAGTGTGAAAATTTATTTAATAAAAAAATTTAATTTTAATTAAAAAAAATTTAATTTACTGATTACAAATAAAAAAAAATGCGTGAGCAAAAGAAGAATGCGAAAATCAGACATTATTATTTGAGTAACTTAAATATAGCACTAATAAAGTAACTCAAATAAGCGCTAATAAAGTAACTCAAATATAGCACTAGTAATGCTACAGTATTGGGCTTATGCTTGAATCTCAATCAAAAAACTTGAACATAAACTTAATACTGTACTAATAAAAGGTGACGAACTTGAATAAGTCTTTGGTTTAAAACTGTAACGTGATGAGTTCTAACTGTAACGTGATGAGTTCTAATGGAATGTAACATTTCCTTTTTATACGTAGTCATTTTACTTTCATGTTCAAGTAATACAAATTCTAAAAAATCAAAATAACGTGCAATAATTGGACGCGTAAGATTAGAAGGTTTGTAGAGTTGAACGCGAGAATATTTTTTTCAGATTAATTTTTGAGTTTAATTTATTTTATTTAGTTAAGTAATAAATTATATTTCCAAAAGTTTAATTAGTTTCTTGAGCCTGGTTTTTGATACCTGTATTAGTCAGGTTTTTTATATAAGTTCGTACGTATGTTAAATTTAAATGCAAGCGATCAAAATTTTTTTGTTTGTATTACTTGACAATATATTAATTCGTATTTGGTAGTTTCTTCCTTTTGGAGACTCATAGTTGTGCAAATATTATTAAAAAAGTTGGCTATGTTATACGGAAGTTGGTAGTTTGAATAGTTCGCCACAATACTCCCATTTGCCACAATACCCCCATTTACCTTATATTTAAATAATTTAAATATAATTAATTATACATACTTACTATGTTTTTATATAGTCTATTTTTAGTTATTTCATCACTCATAGTAAGCTTTTCATAATGTTCGTTTAGCAATATTTGGCATACTGTTATTGTGTATGCCAATTGCATATTGGTAGGTATAGCAGCTGGCCATGCTCTCGCAAGTATGCATGTAAAGTAGGTCTCGTTGGCATTATTTTTATTTATGGGTTTGAAAAGCCTTCAATAGCATAATTTTGTTTTATCAGATTGCTTCCACGCTATAATAGTTTGCGGCATGGCATTTGTATTAATTGGGTCTAAGAGGTCTCCCCAAAAACGGCAAAAACTGATTCTTTAATTTTCGAAGAAACTCGACTTCTGCAAGTTCGATGCTGAGATAGGAGCTAAAAAATATATTTATACGAATGAATTTAAAGCAGTTCGAATTAGTTCAAAATACATTGATATTTTATGAAACAATATTAAAAAAAATGAAAATGCAATAATTTAACACAATGCGAATGTAATCAAATTTATAAAAAAATTTACAGGTTTTGCGAGTTTATCTTCATAATATATATTCCAATCTCTTTTATCCATTTCTTCGTAGAATTCTGCTTCATTTTCTAGAAGGTATTCCTCAGTTTCAGTTTTAAATTGTTCCTTTGTAGAGTAAATATTTTTTGCAATTAGTCGTTTAGCTATTGCTACACAAGTTTGCTATTATAAAATAAAATATTATTAACTTAGATTAAATTAATTATAAACATTTTATGTAACTAATAAAATAATAATTACTTTAATAAATTTTGTTTCATTCGAAAGGTTAAGACCTTCTGACATATGACTATCTATATTCGAAATGTTTCATTCCAATCTATCAACTTTTTCGGATAGCCCAATAAGCATATTCTTAATTTCAGCCAAAGTAATTTGATCTTAAATTATTTTAAATATTAGATTAATTTAAAAATATTATAAATAGAAATTAACAAAATAAAAAAATTATATTATTGAATTTTAATCATCAGAAGGTCTTGAAGATCCTAAGACAATAGTTTTGATAGGCTGCACAGCCTCCTCAGTATTTGGCGGAGGTACACGACTATCAGCTGTCATATTTAAGACATTTTCATGCCTTTTAGCTGTCATTTTTAAGAAATTTTCATGCCTTTTAGCGGATATTTTTTTACCTTTTTCTAATTTTCGAGCAGACATTTGTGTATATAATATATATATAATAAAAAAATGAAATATAAAAAAATACAAAAGGTTTTAGTTATATTAAAGATTAAGCAAAAAATGTAATAAATGAGATAAGGAATGTGTATAGAAGAGAGAATTTAATGTGTTAAATAAAGTTGATAGGAAAATTACGAAGAGGAAAATAGAGAAATTAAATTTATTTAAATATTTTCAAATTAGTTCTAATGTAATCAAATTATTTCACATATATCAAGTTCTTTAATTATTTCTTATTAACTACAAATATATTTAAATATATTCGCTTTATCTAAAGTAATTAATTTTTTATATATTACTTATGTAACTTTCAGAATATTATGATTTATAAATAAAATTTAAACCATTTTTATATAATTTAAAGTTATTTAATATATTAAATACATTAGAAAAATTTTGCTATTCTCGTTTAATAATTTTAATAACTTCTGATTGCTTTGAAGTAAATTTGATATTAAAATAATGTGCAATATAGCAACTTTTTAAATGTATTAACCCTATCAAACTATAACCTTTCATCAGGAGAATTTTTAAGGTGCAGATCTGCGCAGATTTTTAAAACCCGATAATAATCAAAAATCTGCGAAGATCTGCGACCCCACAATTATAGTTGAAGAAATTTTTTTGAAAATTCTGCGAAGATTTTTAAAAATGTATAAATCTGTGCAAACCAGGAATATAATAGCCAAAGTGAATAAAAATAAATTACTATATGCTTGTCTAAATATTAAATATTAGCTAAATTTTTATATATTAAAAGAATATATTCAAATATTTATACAATGTAATTTATAAATATTTTATTACAAATATATAATATTATAATAATACATGCAATATAAAAAAATTAAAAAAAAATAACTAAATAAAAAGTGAATAAAAATAAATAACTATATGCTTGCCTAAATATTAAATACTAGCTAAATTTTTATACGTTAAAAGAATATATTCAAATATTCATATATATTTTAACAAAGAAATTAATAATTTCCCGTATAGAACACATCCACATTTGTTTTTCGGCAATAGCAGGATTCTGGTCAGTTGTCTTGTTTAACCTGGGTTCCCGAATCTCTATTGCGGCACTATTGTTTCAACTTCAATTCTCTAACAAAAACGAACCTACAAGAAAATTGTTAGTAAAAAACGAAAAAATAATTGAAAATAAAGAAAATAACTTTTTGTACAGTTTTGGGTCTCGAATCTCTTCTATTCCCGGTGCCATTTCAGGACCCCCGAAATATATATAGATAGGTCAGGTATGAGTTTGCTTATTTTTGAGGTTTTTTATACAGATCTTTTCTATTTATAGTAATTTTTTTGCTTATTTTTGAAGTTTTTTTGCAGATCTTACCTTTTTTAGTAACTCTATAATTAACCTGACCTATCTTTGTATATTTTGGGGTCCTGCCATTTCAATACCCAACGAAACACGAATCTACAAAAAAAAATGGTAGTAAAAATAAAAAAAATAACTAAAAAACAAAAAGAACAACAAAAAAAGATCTAGTACTTATCTTTTAGTACCAGTTCCGTTTCTTGAATCTTCCTGGTTCTTGAATCTCTATTCCTGACACCATACCAATACCCCAACGAAGCACAAATCTACAAGAAGAAAATTATTAATAAAAACAAAAAATTAAATAAAAAACAAAAAAACAACAAGAACCGGTACTTATCTTCTTGTATCAGTCCTGGTTCTCGAATCCCAGTTCCGGTGCCATTTCAACTTATATGCTTCCACCCGGCGTTTTAACAAAGTCAAAAAGAAAAGAGATATTTGGAGGTATTAGTAAAAGTTTAAAAAAAAGCAAAGCAAAATTAAAAAAATAAAACTGTACTTACCCGATAGATCTACTATACAACAAAAAAATTAAAAAAATCAAATAAGAAAAAAAATTAAAAAAATTAAGATCAAAAAAAAAAAACAAAAAAGATCAATGACAAAAAAAATCAAAAAAAATCTAAAAAGGATCAATGATAATTAGATAAAATGATAATTAAATAATTAAAAAAATAATAATTAAATAACGTTAAAAAATAAGTTATTAAAAAATATTTAAAAAATAAAAAATTTAAAATAGAAAAAATAAAAAAAAAA